>VZTU01003582.1:20536-277992 GCA_013400835.1 Zapornia atra | reverse complement strand
CCTTCCCCGCCCCGCGGGGGCTGAGGCGCAGGGGAGGGAAGGAAGGAGGAGGGCGGCGAGGTGCCGGTCGCGGGACGGGTCGCTGAGGAAGGCTGGCCGCGACTCCGCTGCCCCGAGGGCCGGGGCGGGGGCGGGCGGCGTGCCGGGCGGCGCTCAGGTGAAGGGGCCGCCNCGGGGCTGCCCGGGGCGGCATGCGGAGCCGCCGAGGATGAGCAGCCAGAGCCGCCCGGCCAAGGCGCAGCTCCGGAGGTCGCTGAGCGAGCAGCTGCGGGACTCCACCGCCAAAGCCTGGGACTTGCTGTGGAGGAATGTCCGGGAGCGGCGGCTCGCAGGTCAGTCCCGCCGCGGCGCGGCTGCCGCTACCTGTCCGCGGCCGCCTGAGGAGAGACCCCGGCCCCAGCGGCACAGAGGGCTGCCCGCTCCGAGGGGACGCACCGGGAGGCGGCCGGGGCTCCTGGGGGGCACCTGCCCCGCTGCTGCCGCCGCCGCACCGGAGCGCGGAGACCTCGGGGTTTCAGCCCGGGCGGGACGGGGAGCTCCGCGGCGCCGCCTCAGCTACCGGCACGGATGCAGCTGGCAGTCGCCGGGCAGGTCGAGCCGCGGGCACGACTCGCGGTACAGGCAGGTGCCCCCTTCCCTCCATCCCCCCCTCCCTCTTCTCCCCAGCCTCGTGCAGGCAGCACCTGCCCGGTTCCTGGAGGGCACCGCGGGGATGGTGCCACAAGCAATCGGGCTCAGGGCTAAACCTGGAGCCTGGAGGTAGCCCCAGGTCGGAAGCACCTTCTGAGCATCTCAGCAATCAAGGGGGTTGAGTTTGCCTCTGGGAAGTGGGCTCACCTGCTTGTCCGATCAGTTTTCTAAGTCACTTGCTGGTCCAGGTTGGCTCCCCATAGGGTTTGCATGTGAGGAGAACCGCAACTCTAAGTCTGGTTTGTTTCATTTCAGGCACTTTTGTAGTTTTAGGTCACCTAACTGCTCTGGCAAACTGGGGTTCTGCAGCTTTACCATGCCCAGGTGGGGACCAGAAGGACAGAGAGCAGGGCAGATGCTCCATTAGGTCAGGTCACATTTAGAGGTCTGCTACTGCAGCGGCACATCGGCTTTATGCATGCAAACACACCGCTGATCTCTGTTTGTAGAGTTCTCTGTGAATTAAAAGATCTAGAGGGTACGTTCAAGTGCAAGGTAGAGTTGTTATACTGGAAAACAATACATCAAGATTTATGAGCAGAATCATGTGTAATGAAGGCTAATTTGTAAAGATGGATTCCTCTGGCAGATCCTACAGCATTGTTAGTTTGGTGACCTTGCCTAGGGCACTGTGACATGCTGATATTGTACAGTACAGAGGAAATAGTGTATGATATAGGTGTCTACAGCACATTGGCTCTTATGTACACACAATTAAAATAACGGATAAAAACTGCATTCTAATTTTTTTTAAAAAGGAATATAAAGTGGATAGCTTCAATTACTAAACCAGCTAATGTTGTAGTGTTATGGTTACCCAAAATTATAATCTGTTTTTAAGTGTAATCTGCTTATACCTATACTGATAGCAGATGCCAGCAGACATTCAGCAAGGATACTGTTGGCTTTTTTTTTCTTTTTTTGGTAAAAGACAACTATTGCTTGATTGAGCAAAGGACCTGGGCATGCTGCCATGAAGCTGTAGCCAACTTCTTAAAGCAACTGTGTATTAAAATTGATGGAGTCAGACTTTTTATTTAAGGTGGATGGCATGCTAATGCCTTGGGTTTATGCACTGCCATAATTTAAGTGGTATCCATAATATTCCAGTGAGACGTTGATACACATGCCCTTTGATTAAATGAATTATCTAACAACATAACAAAATGTGTACAAATAACATCTGTTGATTCCAGAGATGTTCTCTTGTTCAGAGGCTTTTATGTCTCTGGGATTTTTGTCCTTGGTTTTATATTTATTTGTCCCTCTGGCCCTTGTAGCTGCAGTGCGGATTCCTGTGCCTCTTCCAGCTTTTGTTAATGAGAAGGTAGGGAGTTTAAACTGATCCAAATGTGTCATTATTTGCTGGTTGCCAGACCAGCTTCTTCTCCGTTGCAGTAGTTCCAATGTTGGTCAGGTAGATAGGTGTACAAGTACTCTTTTTTTTTTTTTCCCTTGGAGTTGACATTGTGGTTCAGCCCTGAGTGGTAGTCAGAGCAGTAGTGTAACTGGTAACAAGTGTTTGAGGCAGTGACCGAAACAAAATGCTGTTTTAACCAGCAGTGTGCTGTCATATTCCCAACCATCAAGCCAAATAAAGACTTGTGATTAATTCATCGTGGTGATGAGGGCTTTGCAGGCACTTACATAGTTACTCTTATGGTCTATTTTACTTTTAAATCTATTTGTTATGGTTTCAGGCACCAGTTGCCCAACATACACTTGTAAAGAACGTAAGCACAAGACGGCTTAATTCATAAAAGTGATATAATCGTTGGGGTTGGACAAGATGCTGGGAGGCCTCCAGTCCAGCCTGCAAATCAGCACTGGGAGCAGGGCAGGTTGCTCAGGGCTTTCCCCAGTGCTCCCTAGGAAGACTTTCTGCCCCAGTGCCCATGTGCTGGGGCAGAGGGCAGCAGCACACAGTTGGGCTGTGGCTGTGTGAGCTGCAGCAAGGACCTGAACCTTGGTTCGGCTGCTCTCAAAGGGGCAGACAGTGTGGCTGGGTTGCTTTGGAAAGTAAGCTGTGCATAAAAAAGGCTGCCACATTGTGCTTCTTCCCTCCTCTGCCTCTTTTCATAGCAGAGATGATGAGCAGCAGCCTGGCTCCTGGAATGCTCCAGGACAGGGCAGCTCCGTACTGCCTCTTACTTAGTACAGATCTATGGTGCCCAGTAGCTCTTTGTCATTCTTTCTGATTCACTGACTGGTATTTAGTTTTATAACAATGAGTGTACCCACTACAGTGCCACAAATGCTGGCCTTAGTTTTCCTGTGTTTCTTCATAATTTCTGCAGAAGTAGTTTCTACACTGTATGTGTTCCTGCTGTGCTTATGGTTTTAAGTGGGATTCTCAAACTATTTGGGAAATGATACAGAATTTTAACTCTCTTGTTGGAGTAACTGAAAATTTACATAAAATACTGTTGGTTTAATGTAATTCTGAACTGCTATGCCATTATTGAAAGCCATTACTTTAGGAATTAGATGTACATATTTAGCATGCTCTTTACAGTGATGATCTTAAGGCGATTCTGAGATCACTGCTAAAATCGTGATCATCTCTTAGAGTAAAACACAACAACCTGTAGTTCTTTCATCTGTTGTATATAGGTGAAAAGTGCCACCCTCTATCTGGCATTTGTTCAGATACTATATACTAAAAAAAAAATCACAAAATATTTAAGCTTTGAAGCTCAGTAGTTCAAAGTCAGGAAACATCAGAAGTAAGGATGCCTGTTGCTGCCTTGCTATGCAGCCTCCTCACAGTGTAGGACTGTCTTTTAATGCTGTCATCACATCCCCTTTTTTGCACTGACCTTCCCTGCCTCGGACAGTGCACAAAGTAACGATCCCCCTTGCTGAATCTGTTAACCTAGAGCCTGCTGTACTGCAGCCTGCTCAAGTCCTGGGCTGAGCACAGAATTAAAAATTGCCTCAAATGCTCATGAGCATGACGCTAAGGAGGACTGAGTCTTGCGTACTTCATACCATGAATGTTTTAGTTGTACTCCTAGAAGCTGTAAGGTTATGTTGTTCCCATTTTACAGGTAGGAACCAGAGGCACAGGGACATGGAAGCCAAGAGTATCAATAACTCTTGAGTGTTAGAACCTGAATTTTCTACTTTAATATTCAAATTCTCTCCTATTGTACAGCACTCCTGCGCTCCTGCAAACCAGCCTCCAGTATGTAATTGTTCTGCACCCAGGGAAGGAGTAACTTGCAGTTCCTGGCAGTCTGGTCAGATTTTGTTTGAAGTGACTTGCTGAAAACCAGATGAGAGAGGGATGGAACTGCAAGGGCACCATTTACTTGGCATAGTCTCAGAAACAAGATTTTTTTCCTGTGTGCTGTCTCCCACCTTTTCCTGCATGCCTTCCAACACCTGCAAGAGAGGTAGCAGGAGTCCTGCAGCAGCTGGCTCAGTCGGGTATGTGACTGATACATATACACGACGATCATTGTCCATCATCGGACAGGATTCTAGGGAAGTGCATGTGTGGATGTGGTGAAGACTTTGTCATAGTGCCTAATGGGAGGAGGGTTGAGTTAGGATTAAGGAGGTGACTTCAATTCTGAGACTTCCTGAAGTTTGAACACTTGACTTTGTGACCCCAACATTCTAATAATAGAAAGGTTTGTCTCTAATTCCATTGGTTTAGCTTTTAGCTATGGTTTAGCAATCCACAGATTGCTGTTGGGATTTCTGCTCCCTAAGCCTGCCATTGCTGTGTCTGCAGCACAGACAGACCCTCAACCTTCTTGCCAAATCTCTTCTCACCTGAGCTTCATGTTGCATGGTACTTTGTGTGTTTTGTGGTTTCAAAGAGGTTATATCCCCATTTGATTTCCTCTGGCTTTGCAGGTACAGTTCCTCTTATCTCTTCATTGTCTTCTCTTCTGCCTAACTTTGACAGCAGTACAGGACAGAATAACCCTGAGCACTGTGCCAGCTCCAGAGCTCTCCGGGAGCAACTGCCTGGGGTGATTTTGGGGAAGGAGCTCAGATACTCCCACCCTGTTTTGGACTTGGCCATGCCTTTGATAAATGAAATTTCAGAGAATCACAGAATGTGAGGGGTTGGAAGGAACCTCAAAAGATCACCTAGTCCAACCCTGCCCCCCTCCAATCTGGGGACAAGTTTTCCACCGTCTCCAGCAGTTTGCTCAGACTCACATTTCAAAGTTTTATAACTTGCTTGAGTTTGGACAGATTTTTCAGGGACTGATGCTTGAGTGACTTGAACATTTGCTGTGAGGTTACTTGTTGCTGTTTCAAAGGATGAAGCACCAGTTTGTCAACTATTTTTTTTAGTCTAAGGAAGTCAAAATGAAGATCTTTAAAAGGAAAGGTTTAGAAGACCAACTCTTGGTTATCCTTAACTGTTCAGGAAGACTTTGCACACTGATTTGCAGCTACAAGTATCTTTTCAAATGTGACTGAAATGCATTTAAGTCAGATGAAATAGAACATTTTCTGAAGTAGGGTAGAAAATGGAGAATAATTTGTCCAGCAGAAAATAATTGCCCCATTCAGCACTTGGCAAAAAGGCATCAAGGCAATGCCCCTTCTCTTCTCAGAAGTAAGTTGTGATTGGTTTGTGGGTTCTTGTGGGTTTACTGGGTGCAGATGAGCAAGCTTAAGTTTGTAATTGCACCTCTGATGATATGGTGCTCCCTGGCACCATCTGGGACATATGGAGGATGAAAACGGGTCTTAGAAAAATAGTGGACACAACCAGAACTGTAGTAATTTTAGCAGTTTTCTGCCATGCCTACATATTTCTGGAGCTTAATTAAAGAAACATCAAATCTACAGTTGCCTCACAGTTTCTAGTTTTCAGTTGAAATGAAACGTTTTTAAGAACTTGCTTTTCCAAGTTTGTAGCCTGCAAAGCAGAACTCACTATTTCTGGGGTGATGTATTCTGAGGTCAGTGTTAGGTGACACAAAAGGAGACACATGTACCAGGTCCTCAGAGAATGCCTAAGCAAAGGCAGGAGCCCTGATATGGGGACTTGATATTATTCTAATAATTATCAAGGTCAGGTTGGATGGGGCTTTGCACAACCTGGTCTGGTGGAGGGTGTTCCTGTCCATGGCAGGGGATTGAGACTAGGTGATTTTTGAAGTCTCTTCCAATCCAAACCATTCTATGATTTTGTGATTCTGTTACTGAAATTTCTTCTTAATTAAGCCCTTTACCTACAGTGCAAATGTGTCAGGTTCATCTACTTAATGCCTTTCAAGACAATAGTGGAATTTTTTTTTATAAAATAATTTTGCCAGGTCAGTTTTCATTAGGGAGTGTGGGAGATGTGTCTGTGGGAAAGCTGGTACTTTTAGTGTCTGGCCTGGTGGGCAGAGTTTTATGTTCTGTTTTAAAATCATGCACATAGTTTTTTTTAAAGAGCAAAGTAGAGATGTTGCAATCTGTGTCCCCACTGGTGCACTGGAGAGTACAAGATGCCGATTCTCATGCACATTGGTGAGATGTGTATGTGTAAATTCCCCCTTAAGCTGACCCCCATCAATGGGAAAAGACTGTCCTTTGTCCAGGAGAAAAGTTATGAAAGCTGTTCTTTATCTGGGATGGAGTGCTTAAGGGGAGAAAGTGACTTATGGTTCTCTTGGTCAGGCATGCCAGGAAGTTTTCTGCTCTTGTATCAATCCTAAAGAAAATGTAATAGCCAAAAAACTAGTCATTCATCCCAGAAATTATGTTAACCATGCTACACATGCTATATTAATGTTATGACTTTTTTTTAGGTTAATTTCTTTAAAACAGATAGATGCTCTTCTTTCCATCTCCTTCCCTGGAACACTCCCGGCAGACCAGAGGTTTGAGTCTGAAAAGGGGGTGATGGTGGCAAAATACCACCATTGTTACTTCTGCGGCTGCCGCCGTGTTCTCATGACCCTCAGCAACAAGAAGTTAATTCCAGAAATACAATTACAAAAATACCAATATGCTTGACCTGCCAAGTATTTCTGTATCAGCATGGGACTGCAGAGGGGGGTGATGGAGGACTCCCCACTGTCTCAGAGTCCAGAGAAAAATGTAGTTTTCTCATACCCGCTCCCATGGTTCTGCTGCCGTTTGCTGGGTAGGGTTTGGAGTGACTGTGGAGGGGCAGTGGAGGTTCCTGGGGCAACAACAGCATTCCCATTCTGGTTTTACATTTATTTACATTATTTTACATAAATTCTGTGTTTGCACAAGTCCTGCCTCCATCAGAGAGTGCTATATCAGAGCTTATTTTCCTACGAGATATTCAGATTTGATAACTTAATCTTCTAACATTATGAAAGACCAAACGCAGCTGATAAAATGGGGAAATCAGTGCGTGTATCTTAGGACTGGATACTGTTTGAGTCAGTGAGTTTCCATTTGATAGAAAAAATTCTTGGTAGGTCTCCTTCACTGATTTCAGTGACACGTTAATCTTTAGAAAATGCTCTCTTTTTTTTTCTTCCCCTAGTGAGTGATGATGCCAGCCTTTCTTACAGTGCAGCTATTTATTTAATTATTTGTTTTTATGCTGACTTTGTGTGGTTCCTTGAGCATCCACAGGGTTCTTTCAGGTCTCAGTAGACAAATACTTCTCCCTTATTTCCCAGCATAGATAGATTCCCTCAGTTCATTCCACCTGTAGATGTTTCCTCTGTGACTAGAAGGCAGCTGGTACCTTGTCAGTATGCTGCACTGTGCCTTCATGGAGGATTCCTGTAAGCACTGTAATTATTGCTGATGTTTGCAGACCATAATACTGGAAGCAAATCATAGTACTATTTTTCCAGAAGCAATATATATAATAATACAATATTGTTCAAGTTCCTGTACATTTAGATAGATGTGTTTATTGGTACTTATATTTTTCTGTGATGAAAAGGAGCGCATGTAGACTGATGTAAATACTTATTTGTCTGACATTAAACTGTTATGAAATTTTTTTCCATCCCAAGATTGCTTCTTAATACCAGTCACAGCATATGAAATAATGCATCCTCTCAGTTATTCCCTATATGCTGTTTTTTATTTATTCATATAGCTTTAATCCTATAGGCCACTTTTCATATCCCCACACAAGTGACTTTATTTATACTAATAACTACGCCAGAGCATTTATATAGAACATTTATATCCACAATAAACTTTTAGCTGCTAAGTGAGCACCTTAATAATTCCCATCAATACAGCTTTGATGGTGGCCGTCCAGCAGATTCCTAAACATAGGAAATTTCTGGGTTCAGTAAGCCCCTGGAGACCAGACTCCCACTCTTTGGCTTTCTCAGCTACCATAGGATGTGGTGCTTAGTTTCAGGAGTCAGTGAAGCCTCCATTCTGAATTTTGTGCTATCACTTTTTGTTTGAGTCAAGAAAACCTCTTCAAAATATCCCACATTGTAATGGCTTCAAGGATTCTGAGAATTTAGCTGACTTCTTAACAATTTGATTTGTGCAATACTTGCCAGGCAATGGGTTGACTTAGTCATCTTCTTGATTTTGTATTTCTTGCATTTCTTGTGAGACAGATGTTCTGTCTTGCTCTTCTGGATTTCTTTGGGTTTTCTGTGATAGCATGGCCAATTCCTGTGTTGCACATGTCATAATTGCTTTAAAAATAATCTCCTTCAACCCATCTTTCACTTCAACTGAAGCATATTTTAATATCAAATTTGAAAAAAAAAAGGCTTGAAAAAGTGAACTTCAGAATCAAAAAGACAGAAAACAAGAAAAAATAATCATTTTGTAACATGTTATAGTTTTAAGCCAGCCCCATGATTTTAAAGAAGTGTTGTCTGTCTTATGATTCTCAAAGATTTAGTCTTGGGAATATTATTTTCAGTTGTCAAAGAATTTGTGATGGTTTCTTTTGATTATTGCAGGCTTAAAAATATGACAGTGTAGGAAGTTCCTTGACTGACATTAGAGAATCCACAGAAGACAGCACTTCTTCAGCTCCTGTGCACATCCTGTTTACTGTTCAAAAATGAAAATATTTTGACAGTCAGACCATGGTGGTGCAGCTTATATTGTAAATAAGCAGAGGCTGAATGTATACAGATATGAGTGCAGTGAGTAACTGTGGTACAAGAAAGGAGCAGAAGCATCTGTAATACATGGCACTTGGTTCTGAACAAACCCAAACTTCCAAAAAATAATTTAATTAATTTGGGTAATAAACAATTTCATGTGATTTACTCTGCCTTTCGTTCCAGTAGAGGGCAGTAATTTATATACAGTAATATCAATTAGCATGTGTATACGTACACATCATGAATTACTAGACACAGTGACTGGTTTTACTAACATAGTGCAATACTCCAGGCATACTCGGGCCCTCAAGGATAGAGTGCCACCCTGAAAGTTTGTTTGCTGTGCTTTTGCAACAGGACTCAATCACATTTAATTACAGTAGAGTTTATGCAAGTCCCACTCAACTCATTACACTCAGTCGCCTCCACATGCCCCGATGCTACGTGCAGAGGTGTGCGACACACACACACAGTTTAATGCCATAAAACCCCCAGTCTGAGGGACTGTGACACAGTTTTTACATTATCTGGGTCAGTTAAAGCAAGAAAACATGCAAAGAACTATGTTTGAGGCCCCAAGGTAATCACATGAGATCCAGAACTATGCAGTGCAGATGCAGTCCGTGACACCAGCAGGATGCTGGTCTGCAGCAGTGTGTCCAGACCAGCTGTCCGTCCCTCGGCGTGCACAGGCCAGCCCTCTGTCCCTTGGCATAGTGAGATTCCTTCCAGCAATTACTAGACTGAGCAATGTAGAACTAGACCGCGATTCACGAGACTTAAAAAACCTGAGATGCTTCCAGTGAGCATGCCAATCAAAGCTAAAGTATATTCTGCTGATCATAGTCATCAGAGTGAACGGTGTTTCAGCAGGTAATTTCAGCGAGATACTGATTTTTCCCCTCTGTTCCTTTGGAGCAGTAAGTACATAGAAACATGTGTGTGTCCAGAGATCATTGTTACAGATCCAGTGACATGCTGCTGTACAGTGGAAGAGGAGGCACTAAAACTCAGAAACATTGTGTTTCTTTAACTGGCAGCAATTTGATTCCTAATCTATTTCAAAACCACTACCATTTAAAGTCTGTGCTTAGCTAACAATCGTTTAATCTGCAAGTATTTCTCTAGCAGCAAGATAAGTTCACTGACTCCAAAATAGCTTTCTTAACTCTGTCAATACTTTGTAAATTTTAATTGTCACAGAACTAAAATAATACAGGGGTAATTGGTTTCTTCCGTTGCTAGAGTGAAATAAATGGTACTGGTGCCCCAGGGAGCTAAGGAGCGTGTTTCTGGGGAGGAGGGATTCATGTCCCAGGCTGTGATGAGGCAGAAAACACTGAACCTTCAAGATCATTTAATACAACAGCAGTGTAAGAAGACCAAATGAATTGGAATATTGGTTTTGTTGCAGAAAGAATTTAAAGAGAACTTCCCTTGCCCACAAGGAGCATAGTTCAACTGTACTCTATATCATACGTAGCTCTGTGTAAATCTGAGCTAAGAGTTGCTTGAAATAGATTTGTATTTGGCCTTCTGTCACTGAAATTTAGGAAGAAATTTGGGGCTAAACTGCCAACTTGAGGGAATGTCAAAAGAGTTAAGTAAAAAGCAATGTTACAAATTACACTTCTCTGTCAGAGTACTAAAGAATTACACTTCGCATTGGATAAAAGGGTTCCTAAAGATTTAGGAACCTCCAATGTCTGGTTCATTGCTTGGACCTGCCTAATGTGCATTGCATGCATATGTAAGTTTATTCTGGATTCACTGCATGGAGTAGTGAGTACCTGAGCATTTGTCCCAATTTTTAGGTTATTTTCAATGTGCCTTTCATGCCCCATGCCAGCCCAACTCATCCTGATCCTAATGACATGCTGTTTCATGGCTTATCCAGAATAATGATGTAGTAAATTACTTGAGACTGAGTCGTTTATCTGTCAGTTGACTGCTGAAAGAATATGTGATTGGCATCTCAGAGTTTTGGTCATTTTAAGAGGTCACTTTAATGTAAGGACAGATTTTATCTAAAGAAATCAGTTTTACGGGGAGATTTCAGCCATTGGATTGTTAGCAAGAAAGAAATCTTTTATTTATGATGTTGGAAAGACCACAGCTGGGAATGCACCCATTAATAGACTCAAACAGATGGATTCTGACAACTCCATGATCTATTCACACTCTTTTTTAGCAAATATTTTGCAGTAATCCCCAACTTGCAAATGCTACTTCAGAAACAAACATTTAAGTCTCTTTCTGTCTCAAGGCATGAAAAAACCCCATGATGAGCGAATTTAAAATACTGTGGGTTGAATATGTATATGGTATTCACTTGAAATTTAGGAAGGAGTGCTTTTAATGGAGAATAGTTATGCCTTGATGCAATAAGCGTTTTGAATTATAAATAAAGTCATGGAGGGTAGGGTGTCTTTATAGCTGTACTGAAGTGAAGATCTTCACAATAGCTTTCTAAACAAAGCAGCAGAAATAGAAAATACAATGTGGGCAAGGACTAGAGGAGTTGATAGTGAGGAGAAAACTGACAGGAGGAGGACTGTGCTGTAATAGTGTAATTAGTGACTCAGATCATGTGCTTTGAAGTAAAACCATAATTTCCCTTCAATTTTTAAACTTTAATTTGGAGGTTTAAATCTGTACTGAACATCACTGTATTGCTGATATCATAGGAAAGTAAAAATGACAACTGATCCCTCTTTTCTGTATTATTTATTACTTCCTCCACTTCTACCGTATCTTCTCTTACTTTTCTCAGTTGAGATTTTCAAAGCCCCCATGACAACACTGAGCCCCTCAGCCACCTTTGAACAGCGTGGGAAATATATAGCTAAAAAGACACAGTCAGCTTTCAAAATGTCACTAACTGACATTAAAATGCATAACCAAACACACGTCCACTGACCCTCGGCCTGAATTTCTGCCACATGGTGAGGTCTTTGGGGTTTTGCCCGGTTTCCTTCCTGGAAAGAACTCCTACAATTTTCTTATCAGTTAAAGATTTGGACTTTTTTTTTAACCTCCCAGTTACATTAAGGTAAATAAACAACAACTTATCCAAAATCATCAGAAATGCTCTGGACTCTGATGTAAGGATGGCTTTTATCATCCCAACGTGACTCACTCCATCAATCCTGAAAATGAAGAAGCATTAGTTGCTAGAGAGTCAGAAGCAGACAGTTCTACATCTGCTTGGGAAATGAGTATTTTGGTAAATGCAGTTGTTCTCTATATATGCCCCTAACAGCTCCAAGTGCTTTTATTTCAGAACAAAGCTGATAATTTGATTACGGCTTAATTCAGCAGAGCACTTAAATACTTTGTAAATTTAAATGGTGAAGTGGTCAGCTAACTCATGTGCACTCATCTGTTTTGTTACACTTAACCTCTAAACCAACAGCATATTCTTTTAAAAATATTTATTAAATCAGTGGGGTAGGATATGTGAGTTCAGCAGGAATGGGAAGGTACCAAAAACGTCCATATATCTGACATATAATAAAATAGAGGGTACCATACCCAATAAAATAGAGGATAATATATCTGATTCAAATGGAGTTCACATGCATTTCAGAATCTAGGTTAGACAAGACACAATCAAATAAAGTTGACTCTGAAACATCTGTCTTGTTTTATACAAAACCATAAACATACATAATTACAAAACAGCCTAAGCCGTTTCCTTTGAAGGCACCCTGAACAACAAGGACAGCAGGACAAGTGTGGCAAAGCCACCACACATACATTAATTGTGGTGTGGCAGCATTTTAAAGAAACTATCAAATTCAGAGGGATTATAAAGCAGCTGGGATGAATTGTAGGTAGGAATACCAGACTTCACAGAGCTGATTTTTAAATCTCTGGATTCTAGGTCACAGCAGAGTCTATAATCGCAGTGCTCCCTCTTTCACTCCTTCATGTTGGTTTCTTTTAAGGGAGGATCCTGACTTTTAGAGGGCTGGAACCATTGTCTTGTCTTTTATGGAAAGGATGGGTGGGTGCAGTTGTTAGGGATCTTGAAACTGGGAAGTTTATTTCTGTGACAGATCGGGCAGCATATGGAAGGAAATAAGACATTCTCCTGAGACAGATTAAGTTTTTGCCAAAGCATTTTATTGAAATTTTGGAAAATAAACAGGTCATTAATTGGGTCCAGATTTAGCTACTGCAAATTGTGCAAAGATGTTGCAAACCAGATGCTTTCCCCTATTTGTTTTTACAACCCTTTCTATTTATGGATGCTCTTATTTAACGACTTAATAGAGGGCATTGTTTTACATTGGAAGTTGCATCTCTCGATCAGTTTTGCCAGTAGATGCCTGAGTAAAACATACATGTCTGCACAATTCCAGGGGATGGAACAGTCAGCAATAACATGGTAAGGAGGAAATCAGTAGGAAATTGTGGAATACAGTAGGTCTTCTAAAGTTAACATCTAATTCTTCCCTGGGTTCCTTAGTTTCTCTGTGCAGACCCTGCTATAGAAATGTTGGGAACAAAGACACCCATCCCAAGGACAGCATCCTAAGTCTTGGCTTGCCGATGAAGGCGTAACTGCAATCCATGTCAGCCTTTCCCTGGCTTTCCCAAGGTATGTGGCACAGCCACTGACATACCTGTCAGCCCCAGTTTCAACCTGATCTCTAGATCAAGGCTGGATCCCAAGATGGGAATGTGGCAGCCAAGTCAGGCAAGCTGTACTGAACTGACAGTAGTGTGTGAGAAAAGAAATCTTAATTGCTTTTCCACTTAGGTTTTGTTTAGTCCTCAGAGTACAGTCGTTATGTTAGGCTCTACCCACAGTCTTGATTCCTGTTATAAATAACATACAGGGTGCAAAGTATCTGCTCTGACTTGAAAGCAGCGAGGCTAGTGGGGATGCCTTCAAAAAGGGTTGAGCTAGTCACTCAAGGTCCTTTACAGTCTAGAAATAGGTACCTCTGCAAGCCAGCACTGTCGTCCTGAAATAGGTGTGTGAGACAAAGGGGATGAATTGCCCTCCGGTGGTGCTTATTTCTCTCCATAATCCTCACCAAGTGACAGCACCAAAGGCCTGACTGCCTTGGCAATAGGTGAGAAAAAAGCCATCTCTTCAGCTGCCACCTGAGTGCATTTGATGTGGAAATCAGCAAGTCACTGGCATTGCAGGAGTTTAATTTTAGAGATTGCTGCTTATAGCATCTCTGGCTTCATTTTAAGGTACCTGTTAAAGTAAACAAAGCAGGTGATGGAGCTGACAAAGTGCCAGTGACTTCAGCAGCACTTGAACACATGCTTAAAGTTACATTGCCACAGTAACCATATTCAGTTTACCTGAACTTTGCATAAATGTATTTCTCCATTTCCAGATTATTCTGGGGAGGCACACTGTGAATTACATGTCTTTAGAAGACACACCAAATTTATTGTAATAAAAGCTGTGGGGTGTTATTTGTGATCCCTGACTGGTTTAGCCAAGTAACAGTGGCAGCAGCCATGCAGATTTCATTCTGCACACTTTGAAGAGTGTTTTAAGGTTCACTTTTCAAACCACTAGTTAGTTATTCAGTGTGCGATGATTTGTTGTGCTTGGTACAGTGTCCTCGGTCAGAGCAAAAGTCTCTCAGCTTCAGGTATCCTGTTTTTTACAACAGCTGCTAGTGGATACTTGGGAAAGAGTGTAAGACCATGGCAAGTTTATGGTATGACCTCTTGGCTTCCAGGTTTTGCTAAATAATTCTTCGCTGATGTTGTTAACAAGGCTGCCAATTAGGAACAAAGTAAGAGGGAGGTTTATGATGTGACTGCACTTCCTAACTGAGCTACACCTAAGCTGGTGAGACACAGAGTCTGTTTCCCGTTTGTAATCTTCTGGAGACGTGTAACTCCTCACAACTGCTATTTTAAAAAGTTATTTTCAAATCATTCACAGGTGTCACGGCCAGAGTTGCCTCCCTGTCACATGAACTTTCAGTGGTCTGAGCAAAGTAGGAACAAAGTTTATTTTTAAAGCAATATGAACTTACTATTGCTTTGAAAGCAAAGCATTCAGAATGCCGTTTGGTTTTAATTCCTCATCCAACCTATTATGTTTGGTAACATATTAGGAAGTAGTGAGTATATTATTTGTCATAAGTTCCTTAGGACATCAAAGGAGGAAAAATAAGAACTGAAATACCTGAATCTCTGGTTCACTCTTCTGCTGTCCAAGTACAGAGTACATACAAAGTACTTTAAAGCCAGTTCTGATCTTAGCCAGACAAGTGCAAATCCTGAACATTCATAGGGTAATCAGCAAATTCTGCTTTGGAGAAATCAGCTTTCACATCAGCATGATCTGGAAACCTTTTGTCAGGAGCCAGTTTTGCCTTAATTTCATGCCCTTATAACTGAGAACACGCTTACTTGTCAAAATCTAATTGAAAGAGCAAATATAAACAGGACAAGCCTTTTTCAAAAGTCAGGTACAATTTTTGTTCTGAAATTTTTAGTTGTCTGACTTGAGATACTTCAAAGAGGACTTAACGCTCAGACCGAAGAAACCAGTGCTCCCAGGAAGTCAGAGCTTTGCAAGTGTCATGGAAAATCGACCCAAGATGAGTAGTTCCTTTTGAAGGTTTTGGCCAAGGAATTTTTCCAGTAAAACTACATTCCATGAACATGGAGCAACACCTTAAGTAGACAGCAACAAATGAGGAACACCGTGGGGTTGATTTGAAAGAGTGCTGTATGTTCAGAAAGTGAGTGAGACAGGGAGGAAGCCTGGTAAAGGGACATGATAGAATGCCAGAATAAAGAGAGGGTGGATGGCATATTTTCCTCTCGCTGGAATCGACAGAATGAAAAAGAAATTGACAGCTGGTATGGACTTTATCAGTCAACTTTCTTGGTCTGCCTGTTTTGAACAGAGGGAGAATCAGCAGAGGAGAAGCCTAAACCAGTGACTGCTGGAGGAGGGAGGAGGATGTGCCAGGGAGTGTGTAGGTGTGCAGGGCTAAAGAAGGGAGAGGTGGAGAAAAAAATATGCTCCGAGGCAGTACAGCGGATATGGGGGGTGGGGGAAGAGAGGAAAGAATGTCTGGTGGAAAATAATTCACCCCATGTACACTGCTGCAGCTTTTAGACTTTCTGGTCCTTCCTGCTCACTGGAAGCATTTTCCAAAGGCAGACTGTGGGGCAGGAGGGGTAGGCTGCCTGCACTTTCCCAGGAGAAGCAGCGTGGTGGCTGGCAAGGGAGCTATGGGAAGCCCTTTCCTCTTTGTCGTTCTTGCTATTTGGCAAGCTTCCACACTCCTAAAAAATAACCCAACCCAAACCCACCTGCAGCTTGTTGGCCAAAATGACATTATCCAGTGAGACACATCAGCTCTGCCGTGTCTATACAGCACACTGCAAACTGTGAGTGAAAAAAAGAAAGAAAGAAAGAGTGGAGGAAAGAAATAGAGAGTGTGGAAGTGGAAAGCTTAAGTTGTGCACAGAGCAGCTGATTGCTGGGAGACAGAAAATCCTGGTCAGGGACTTGTTCAACTCATGAACATCTAATCATATTGTAAAATGTTCCACTGCTGGTTTATTGTGGAAGGGATTAGTGGTGTTAATTTTTTAGGGAAAAAAAATCTGTAACTGTTTGATACTCCTAAATCTTCTTGATATAAAAAAAAAATCATTTGGGATTAAAAGCAGTGGGCATCATGCGTTCTGTTTTGGACATACAAGGCAACTACTGTACTGTACAGAGCAATTGATGCAGATTATGCTAAATTCTAGCTCTGGTTAAGGGATAAGTGATAAATATATGTCCCTTGTCCCTTATTCCCTCTGGCTTCTTCATTTGTGAGGTTGCTAATTAGGCACCAGTATGGCTGAAATTATGCAGCCAGCTAAGTGTGCAAGTGTGTTATCATGCTTGCAGTGATGTGGTGGGCCAGCTGGGAAAGCTGGGCTGGAGACCAAATTCACTCCTCATCCATACTACTTTCTGTGCAGGATCTTTGCTCTGTTTTTGGGATGCCCAAGCTGGTAATCTGGGGGAGGGAAGAAAACGTCATAAGCACCCTGTTCTCCAGGACATGGGCAAGCACATTCACGGGTGCCATGGGGACGGACCTCAGTGTGTGTTGGATTCAGTGGCCTCACTTGCCCTTGCAGCAAGAGCACAGGACTGCCACGTGCCAGGCCAGATGGTCCTGCACTGTACCAGATGCTGGCTGCCACAAGGCTTAATTCTATTGGCTTTGTTAGGGAGATGGGAGAGGTGGAGGTAGAAAGGGTCACCAGCTTCTGCAGAAAGCATCCCTCCCAGGAACACTTGCCATGCCACAGTAGCCTAAACTTCCACCATGCACTGGCCAAAACTCCAGGTTTCTTGTGTCTCCAGGAAGAGTAACCAGCAAAGGGATGGCTTTACTGTACCTAGTGGCTGTGTTGGTAGTGATGGCTTGGGAAAAGAAGGAAAATGGTTCAGTGTTAGTGAACAAAATGCTTTATATGCCTCCTGCAGAGTATCTCCTTGCATGCTAGGCTATAGTCCAGCCCTAGAGTCAAGACCCAATTTAGGAGTTGGTGCATATTGCTCTGTAGAGCCACATGTACAAACACTATATCCTTGTTATGCAGTATTTATAAAACCCAATAGCATGTATTTAATAATATATTGGGAAAGCTGTAGCGTTCTGCAAGTTCAGGCAGTGTGTCTCATCTGAAGGAACCCACCACAGGTGTAGGACCATTTTGAAAGGTATTTATTTTCTCCTTGGTTCATGCAGGAACAGTAGACTTCAGGTTATGCAGCTTCCCTTTCAGCATGTCACTGCAGTCAATCTGCCTCACTGGACCAGAGACTGAAATAATGCAATGAATATTCATTGATTGCAAGGAGCCTGGAGAATTTCATGTTCCCATGCATCAGTCCCATGCCTTTGTGTTTGAAGTAGTGTTCCCAAGAGCTAGTCTGATCTGTCTTGTTTTCTTTTTGGTTTTTGTTTGGGGTTTTTTTTGTTGATTTTTTTTTTAAATTTTTGCATAATCTAACTGTGGCATTGTCTGTGTAGCACAGAGAGGCAGGGAAACCCTCTCTCAAAACCAGATCAAAACCTAATGTTTCCTCTCTTGCTCATTTCATCACTGCAGTATTGGAGTCCTGTCGAAAAGAAAAGAAATAGTGAAGCCCTCACGTGAAGTCTGTGAAGGCACAATCCTTCAGCTGAGACAGGAAGCTTGCCTCTGCTTCAGAGTGGCACCAGCAGTAGGGCTGTGTAAGAGTTTACAAGATTTGTATTTACATAAGAAAATAAGTTTATCCAAACACTTTCTTATGTTATCCTTGTGTTATCCAAACACTTTGCTAGTGAGACTGGGAGATTAGGATGTGTGTTAGCCCACCACTACTTAAGTATTTCACAGAATTCCTGTGGTTTTAGTTTTTGCAACTTAGGTATAGATTTAGCAGGTGGAGCTGCACTAAGGGCACGGAAACTCCTTTCAGCTCATTCCTCTCATTATCCTCTCTGAATGCTCTGGCAGAGGAGCTCTGACACCTGAAATGTCTTCCTCTCTTTTGACTTCTGTTTTGACCTCTGTTTATTATCCAACTTTTTTTTTTCTTTTTTCTTTAATTTACTGTTGAGAACCACTGTCTTTAGGGATTTCACGCTGCAGGATGCTGGCTATTCTGGGCTTGGGGAGAGTTCAGCTAAGGCCAGTGGAGTCTATATTCATACAGTGGTGCAGACCGGGAAAATATATGATGTTTAAAACTAAACAGGGGTGAGACCATAACACCTAAATTAGCAGCCAGGCACTGGACAAAACACACAACCCTTTGCAATGATTCTACCTACTGACCAGGAGCTCCTGGTCCCTTCTAACCCCCTGGGAGAGCAAAAGGGATGGAAGGTCACATCCTCTGAGCTCATCATTGCAGCCAACAGGCCACCGGTTTACACTTTACCAGCAACTGTGCCAAAAGGGCATGGAGAGGTTGACTACAGGCCAACACTGGCTGTTCCTCTGGCTCCAGCCACAAACCACAGGAGTGGTTATTTTGATGCATTTATGCGCTAGCAATGCTGTTAGGATCCCACTTCTAGGTAATCCATGGGGTGGGTGTGGGCTGATTACCTCGTGTAGGAGTACAAACCAGCCACTCCATGTCAGCCCACAGCTCCCATCCAACCCAGGACCAAGCATTGGCCAGTGGATGGTTTCAACTATTTTGGGAAAAATAGAACACTGGGATACACCTGTAGTGAAGCTGTTTATGTTATATATCCCACGTTCATGTGGCGGAGCCATGAGCTGGAATTTTGTGCTTAATGGCCCTTCCTGGATTTTTTCAGGCATTTACCTAATCTTCTCTTTCAACTGTGCTGACTTCTGGCAGCCACAGCATCCTCTAACAATGACTTCCAGTGGTCAGCTATGCAAATGTGAAGAAATATTTATGTTTGTTCATTTTGAGCCTGCCCCATGGTCATTTCCCTTCCTGTTCCCAACTTCATTCACTGTGAGAAGAGACCCCAGCGCTGCCGAGTGGTGGGCAGACCTTTGTAATAGCATAATGGTTTATATCCGTTTGCTCTCAATTAGTTTTCTAAAAAGTTTTAAAATCCTCTTTGTTGTTTTTGTACCTACTGAGCACTTGTATTTGATTTTCATAAACCTGACCAAGATCTGTTTTCTCAGTGACAATAGCTCTGTTAAATCCCATCACTGTGTGCTGTGCACAGTGTACCTTTAGGGAGTTTTCCCCTCTGGTACATTAACCAGCACTCAAAATCTACAGTTTTAATGCCTTCTCAATCAATACTGTGAGAACCTTCAGTGTTTCCAACCAATTTCTGTTTTGACTTCTAGACAAATTTGTTATTGTCATTACATTTTGCCAAATTACTACTCAATCTCTTTAAAAAACTCATCTATGGAGAGCAGAGAAAACCAGGTTCCAGCGCTAATCTCTGTGGGACTGCACTGGCCACCTCAGCCCATTGTGATCATGGAATATTTGTTAGTACTTTTTTTCCTGTCTTTAAGCAGCCATTAAGCTACAAGTTGCCTTTTCCTTTTTATCCCTGATAGCTGAGCTTCTTTATGATCTCATAGTAGAGGATCTCTGAGGAGCCTTTTTCAAATCTGCTACTATTAATTGTGTTGATTTGACGTCCCTGAGCTTCTCTACAGGAAGAATGATGTGAGGAGTCACTTCAGTTTTCTTGCCATGACCCTCATGTTTTTGGCTTTTTCATGTGTCCATATTTCTACATGTTTGCCTGGGTGGCTGGTGGGCACTTACTGCCCTTGTCCCTCTGCCATCCTTCTTGTCCATAAACACCCCGCTGTTGTACTGAGCCTGCGTCTCATTTCTAATCTTCTCCTTGTATTAGAGCTGCCTCATGTGCTTTGGCCAGACCACTAATGCCTTTGCAATCAGGAGGTACATTTTATAGCCGTACTATCCACTGAACATGTGGGTCTTAAAATGTGAATGGATAATCCTCTGATCCTGGAGCAGGGACACTGGAACAGAGGAACAAGGTATAATGTACCAGCCAAAAGCCACTTCTGCTGGTTTGAAGTTTGTCAAGGGTGTCTCTAAGCCTTTCTAGCATGCCTAAGAAGAAGCCTTACTTAGCAGTATTCATTTACAAAACTCCCTTGGCACAGCAGCTGACTTGCCTCCAGAACACATCAGTATGGGGCTGGGCGGTGAAACAAGCCTCTGTTGTAACACTGTGCAGCTATTAGCTGCTTCCAGCACGCTTCCCGGCGATGTCGAAATCTCACATAAGCTCTTTTCCTTTTGCCCCAGTCCTGGCAGCCCCCGACAAACCTCAGGAAGAGGGCTGAAGTGCTGCTGAGCCAGAGCAAAACATTTCTGGCTTTTCTGGAGACCCTGCTGTTCCGTGCCCTGTATAAATGAGTTTGCAGCCTGTAGTAATCCCAGCTCAGCTCTCAAACAAATGTCTGCACTCAAACATAAAACAATTTTCCCTAAATGGCAGGCAATGAACTTCTGCTTTTAAAAGCCCCAGCCCAAGAGATGGGATTCAAAACACATGAAGTAAGTGAAAGCTTCATCATAAACACAGCTTTGAGCTCACCACATAGGATTTTTTTCTCTTCCTAAGCTTGAGAAAGGAGGAATTGCCTGCTGCTAACATGTGAGCTGCTGTGCAGGCATCTATGAAGGCAAACACAGGTAAGAAATATAAGATGTGTGGGTAGGAATAGGGGTAAGGGATGTTATATTCCACATATAGGATATTGGAGTTTTGGCCATAACCAGCCAGCTGAACTATTCTACCTGCAGAATTATAGACAGGAATCCAGAGATCAAAAAGTTAAACTTAGATGACTGCCTTTTTTTCTTCTGTAACTTGAAAACAAGAGTTTCCTGCTTCTTCTAACTACTTGTCACTGATGTTAATAACAACTGTGCTCCTCCAGTGGTAAGGAAGCTGTGTTCTCATAGTACCAGTGCTTCCCAGCAAAGAGAAGCCATCAAGTTGCCATTTAATTTTAGATGCGATATAACAAGATAAGTGCAACTAACAATAAAAGGGAAATGGGTCGTGGCTGGAAGATCAAGTAGCTGATTACTGTGTGAGAACTGCAGGTTCCATCCAAGTCCACAGAGCTCCATGCAACAGGTATGGAAAACATCATGGACCTCTCTCACAGTTATTTTAGGGGGAGTGAATTGTAAGACATGAGGAAGTGATCCTGTTTTTTATATATATATATATATGGGAATATATGTGTGTGTGTATATATATGAATACAAGGGGGAAAGTGCTGTTTATCTCAATTTACCCTCAACTACCCCACTGCCTATAGCATTACTTCACATCTTTATAACTCTCTAAGGCCAAGGTAGTGTGTAGAAAATCACACTTTGTACTAGAAAAGCTGGTCAGAAGTGGATAGTTTGTTATCAGATATATTTAAGCATTTCCAGTGTCTACCATGCTGTTCTCTCCAGCTGCTTATGGCGCTCTGCTCTCAGTAGAATGGAAGCAGATCTCAAGTGCTGCCTTGTGATACTTTAGAATGTATGGGTTGAACCTGGGGCAGATTTTTTCCTGCAAATAGTTTTCTCTTTCCCCCTCACAATAGATGTAGTTCTGGGGAAGAAAAGCCGGAAGAGAGACACAAAACTCAATGAACAGTGCTACGGTTCTGTCTGGATGCATACACAGAAGAGTATGCATCTTTGAGTTGACTTTGTCAATCAAACTAATAAACACTGCAAGTTTCAGTAGTGGAGTGCTTCATTAATAAACTTTCAAGGGAACCTTTCAGATCGTCCAGAAAATTTCAGTATTCATCAAATCACCGTCTGTCCTATTAAATGTTTGGCTGTGACATGTAGGTATTACACTACAGATAGAAGTGCAGACATTTCTGGTTCCGGTAAAAAAATGACTTAATTGCAGCTGTGGCTGTAGGAAGGGATCTCCATTCCAGTGTGAATCGGTTGGGACATGGGAACACAGGGTTGGGTTCCCATCTTGCAGGCTGTGCTGCTGTCGTGACAGGCAGTGATTTCAGGTGCGAGCTGGAGTTTCCCCACAGCCTTTGTAAAACACACAGGGAAGCTTTCATCTTGAAGTGCTTTTATGAGATGCATTAGCATGAAGTTCAGTGTTGCTGAGACTGCAATATTAATTAGCTCTCTTATATCACAGCTTAGGCTTCTGTAAGTACTTTTGGTCTGAAAGATGGACAGACAAACGGGTTCCCTCATCTCAGTGACACATTTTTGAAAATATAAAGTCACCCAACGAGGAGACAGTCGTTTTACAAGTATGCAATGAGGGCTACTTCTTTCCTCCACCGTGCACAACTTCAAGCACGGGAGCTTTCAAACGAGCACCACAGGAGCAGCTAACTCTTGTTGTTTCTTGTTTTATTTGACTACTATGTAAGTGCTGGACTGTAGCCAAGGAATTCAGCCTCAGCAGAGGCAGCGCTCGACAGCATCGAGCCTTCGAGCTCTGGTTCTGAAGCTGTGTTTGGACCCTCTTGTCTGGGAGAAAGGGAAAGTTATCACCCTGCAATGGAGGAAGGGAAAGTCTTTTCGCTGCAATGGCAGCCCCTCATTCTGCCCTCTGTGACAGCTGAGATGTGCTGCTGGGGAAGCTGGGAGGGCAGCTCTGCCCTGTCACTTACCCTCTGGCAGGGACATGGGAAGGATGGGCAGCCACACGGGCGCTGGGGCTGGTGCTTTCCACTTTAAGTATATAACTGTGCTCGTTTTTCCCTTAAGGGGCTTGTTCCCCAGTAAATACCTTACTTGGGCTCTTGTCTTGGTTTTTGTTTCTTTGGGCTGGCTTTTGATGCATTATGTTTCAGTTAAACTGCTTCCGAGTCTCTGGAAATATTGCAAGGGAGAACGCAGAATCCCATTAGCTGAAAAAGTCAATGGATTTTCCAACAGAAAAAGAAAAAGAAACCCCTATGAAAATTTTAACAGAGTGCTATGAAATGTTAATAATTGCTTTTTCCACTAGCAATAGCATTTTCTAAGTAGAGTTAGATCAAAGGACTGCAGATTAATCAAATAAGAATTTCCTTGCATGGCGGTAATGTCTCTTTGGATAAATACTGTGCACATCACTGACACTCGAGTGTCTCTGGGACACTCACTCTTCAAAAGACAGCAGACAAGGGACTAACAGTCTGATTTTCCTGCAGTGAGAACAGAAACCATCCCTCCCCTGCTGCTCTGGCTCTGTCTGCTTGCACCTGTGTGGCTCTCCTGCCTCTCTGCTTGGCACACCAAGGCAGGGAGGAGGCTGTTCACTCCCTCTCTGTGGCTGCCAATGACCAGCCCTGTTTGGGAGTTTAGGTGGTATTGGGATCGCCTATTTTGTCTTGAGTTTGAAGTCCCTGTTGGAAGTCTCAGAGAAGACCCTACAGCCACACCTGGAACAAAACCCAGTAAATACGGGACTTGTGGGTATTGTGGATGGTAGCAATGGAGGCTTTCAGTTTAGAACAGTCATTTTAAATTTATAGTACCAAGAATTTTATTTCTCCTTGTTACTGCATTGCAAAAGCCCCACGTCAATTAGGAATAAAATCTGTGAGGTCTAATGAGAACAGATTGCATCGCAGTAAAACCCTGCCCTAAGGGGTTTGCACAGGGCAGAATTTTAATGAATAATTGTGAATGAGACAACTGTCCTTTTGCCCCTCACATTCAGGTGGCTGTGTGTGTCCTTGCAAGCTGGTTGGACCCTGACCTGTCCGAGAGGGCAGGTCCCAGGCAATGCCACCCCATGGCCCTGCTCTGGTGGGCAGCCTCATCCAGGGTGGGAGGAGAGCTCTGTCATACGAAGGTGGATCATGACATATATTGGCCCCAGCTTGACACTGGTGTCATGGGAAGGGGCACAGGTTTGGGAGATGACAGCACAGTTCCTTAGCCCTGTAGGATCTGTGCTGGCTGGCTGGCTGCCCTACTGCCTTCCCCTGCCCTGCTGCATGCACATGGGTTTTGGCAGGAGCATGTTCAGCTGGGGGGCTGGAAAGGCCCTGTGGGTCGTCGTCATTTCCAGTTGTGTGATACTGTGAAATTTCTTCCTGTGAGCCAGCAGTGCTCGCATCAGGAACTGTCTTGATCACAAAACTCCCTGGCAAGAGCTCTGCTCCCTTAGAAATTGGCTCATGCTAGGGGTGTACTAAACCAAAATACTGGGGTTTTTTAATGTAATGGAAAATTAATTGAGAGGCATACTAGGAGGGCATGTTCAGTGTATTTTTACTCAGATTTGCTGCCCACTTGCTGATAAAAACGGCAATGTTCTGCTTCTATTTGATTAACTAAAAGAAATGGCATGTTTTGCAAACTGGCTAGTTGATAAGTAATACTGAATGAAAGCAGATGCCCTGCTCTCTCTGCTTAAAAAACCCAGAAGATGTTATGGTGAGGAACCTGAAGAACAGAGTGTCTCCAGGCCCTTCCCTTCTTCCAGGCTGTGACTAGATCTCAGTAACAGGGACTCTTGCGTCCTGTTTACTGCTGAGAGCCAGCTGTTAGGCGTTGTTGATTTATTTTATTGTGTCATCCCAAAGGCTTCATTTGTTCCAGTGCCTGTTGTACCGTGCGGTTTTGGGGATTCAGACAGCCCTTCCGTAAAGGGACTTTTTCTTGGCAAACAAGGGTATGATTTTCAGAAAACTAACGAGGGCATCTTCTCCTGAGACGAGTCAACAGCCCGGCGCTGCGGGGCGGAGGAGGAGGAGTAGGCTTCCTGCAGCCCTGCGTGGTCTAAAACCAGCATTCCTGAGCGCCTTCAACTTTTTTTCTCCTTTACTTTGATAGCGGCCAGGTGCAGCCCCTCTGAGCTGGGTAAGCCCGGGCTGCCCGGGGGGCTGCCGGGGCAGGCTGGCTGGCTGGCTGGCCGTCCGGCGGTCTGCACTTCCACAGGCTGGACTCGAGCGATTGGCCCGTGCGGATCATGTGGGAGAAGCAGGAATCCTGAGTTGTAGCTTTTGGCACTCCTTTCTCTTTCAAAGCGCTTGCTCTTTTCAGATCCCTAGGGCTTGTTGCCTCCCTGCTTTCATTACCCTGATTATAATCTGGAGTAGCCACAGCGGAGACGGAGTGATTTTAAAGGAGCAGAGATGTTTAAGCAGGTGGCCAGGACTTCGGGCACGGGCTGTTACTACCTGAACTCGGTGTCAGCCGAGGGCCAGGAGATGTACTTGCGATTCGATCAAACGGCCAGGCGGCCCCCGTACAGGACGAGCAGGATTCTCGCCCGTCACCAGCTGCTGACGAAAATTCAGCAAGGTGAGTTACTGGCAGAAGCGCTCCTTAGCTTGGCGTTGTCGCAGCCCGCAGGCCCCCTCTCCCTACGAGAGCATGCTTTAATGCCTCGTATTTCAGGGTCTGAAATTTCCTGTCTCTCTGCTGAACTACGCTGGCTGGAGTCAGAGTTGGAAAGAGTCATTCATACCTTTCTGTTTCTACCCATGCACGCACACACCGAGAGCCAAGAGACAAACTACTAGTGCACAATTAGCTATTTAACTGAATTGTCTTTTAATCATAAACTATGTCGTTAGCTTAGGTGCTGAAGTTTGGCTTTTCCAACTGGCAGAGTGGTTACCAGCATCGGTACATCTGCTCCGATTGCTACAGGTAAAACCTGCCCGTGGAAAAGCATGGAGAGGTGAGAGATGATCATCCAGTTAAAAACAAAGCAGAAGTCCAGAGCAACTGGGAGAAGGCAGCTGGGATAGCATCCTCTGGAAACAAGCGCGTGTAACTGTCAGAGGACTGGAAAACTTGTCACATGTCCTTAAAAATAATTGCTGACTCGGCTTTCTGCAGCTGCTTATGCAGTTATCTAGGCAGTCATTACAGATGTATTGATTTTGCTTTTCTGAATTTATATCCACGGCACTCAAGCTAAACGCAGATTGGCCCCAGAACAAATCCTTTGGCCTGTGTGTGCAATTTAAAATCTTCTTCAGAATCATTACTGCAAGGATAAAAAAAATAAAAGCCAACTGTACGGATTTTTCCTGATTAAAAAAAAAAATCAATACATAATTTGGCACTGGGCATAGTACTTCCAAAGTGGATGTGGTTGGTCCTATGTTCAGAAAGAAAAGAGTACGTCATGTATTTTTCATGAAAAAAAATATCTTGAAGTAAGTCACTTTCTTGACAGCTTGCAAAAAGATGTTTGATTCTGCTAACTAGGGGCAGGCACAGGGTTAACATCATTTACTGTCATTCTGGCAGATATTACAGAAACTGGTGTGAGCTTCTGACCAGCACCAGTTAAATGAGGGGGCTATTTTTGTGCGTTGCTTTCCAGTAAGATTCTTTATATGCGCGGCTGTCAAACTCTGACAGAAGTACAGGGATATAGTGATGAAACTTCTATTGCATTTATAAAGAAAACAATACATAATTCTTTGACCAGCTCGTAGAAAAGATGGAAAAGATAGTTTCTGTGGCAATTAGGCAAACGCAGTTGTTTGCAAGGCGGTCTCAGGAGTTGTTCATGTTTGGAGGATACTGGTCCTCACTGCAGCTCTGATTTCAGGAAGGATATTATGTCACTCAGTAGCCAGTGTACAGCCTGTATTGAATGGAAAGAAAGGGTAATTTATTTCTCTCTTGTGTTTGTTTAAAAATATTTTGGATGCAGTACTAGTACCAACTTAACTTTTCAAGCAGCAGTTGCTGATGAGATGGATGAACACAACTCCTCTATCTGTCAGGGTGCTTTTCGACATTCCCTCTTGTAACCCATAACCCATCAGCTGTCCGGGCCAACCAGGGCTGCCAAAGCCACCCAGCAGTCCCAAGGCTTTCAAGATGCTGTGTGGTGCGACAGGGAGGAGTTCCCACCTTCAGGTTGTTGCACAGATGGTCAGTCCATGGTGAATAACCTCTGCTGCTCTGCCACAGCTCTCCAACCTGTCCCACACAGAGCTGTGGGAAATGGTGTTCGTATAGCACCTCGGTGATGTCATGTATCTTACAGTTCGGTCTATGAAATATTTGTGTATTTTGGGTCACTAAGAATACATTGTTACTTTCTTCACTTTGCTGATTGATGGAAAACTGGGGACAGAGTCCACTGTTGGTTAAGTGTCAGTCCACTGGAAATAATGAAATTGTTTGAGCAAATAGATGCTGATGTCTGTGTTTGAGCCTGTACATAGGAACATGCGCATCTGGTACGAGGTCATAAGCACTGTATACATTTTTCTTAATTTCCCCAAGTAACGAATAATAATTTTGATACAAATAATTACAAGCAACACCAAAAAAGCCAAGTCTAGCTATTACAAATCTGAAACCTCTGGTTTACAGTCTGGGAGGAACCCTAGGCCCATCAATCACTGACAAGACTTTCACAGGGGTTTGCTGGGTGAGCCTGTCACCTTCTGTGCCTGCCTGTGCAGGCTGTGAACACTGAGGGTGCTGCAGTGAGTCCTAGTCCCAGTCGGTACTGGAAGGGTACTGTAGTATGGATGGAGATATCATCCTGTCCCTTTAGTGGCATTTGTAACTAACGGAGTGCTGCGGAGCAACTTACCAAGAATGTATTGAAAACTAAATCAGGGGTTGCAAGAAGAAAACCAAACATTGCTCTCAGACTCCCAGTTGAGTAAAGCGTGCAAATCGTTATGTAGTTTCCTTGAGTTTTTATGTCCTCAAATCACACATTTTAACTGCTATGAAGACAATGTATTTGAACCCTGCTGCCCCCGTTCTCATGTCAGCACCTCCCCAGTCTAATCGTTTGAATTATAGCATGTGCTTAGGAAAACATCCAGCCTGCGTTTTACTATCACTGGGATGGTGAGTCCTGCCTGGTTAACTGCTGTGCTGGAAACAGGTCTGCCACATGTCCAAGTGCTACGCTGCCGTGGGGCTTGTTTGAATACCTGCTCTCTACTTCTTGTGCAGATTTTTTTCAGTTGCTGGTTTTCTGACTGGAGGCACCCACAGTAGGAAACGCTGATGTTTTTACATCAGGGACAGTTTTCCTTAGTGAAAGGAATGATTTACAGAATCACAGTGTACACAGTTTACAATGTATAGAGCAGTCAGAGCTTCCATACCAGGACAGGAACAGGGTTCAGTGATGCAGTGTGGTATAAAGTGTTGCATTTACTGCTGTCGTTTAGGTCATTAGCTGCATGTACCATTCTAAATGATGCTGAATTACTCTATACAGTGTGCTAGAGCTTTTCTTCCTCTTTTAAAAATATGTTTGCTGAAGAAGGTCTCCTTTGTATTTTCCTTTGGTGTTAGTTAAAAATAAACTAAATGAATCATTAGAGGAATTATGCTATTTAATCATTTCTAAAAAGAAAACCACCACAAGGGAAATGAAAGGAACTAGACTGTTATATTAATCAGCTCATACTTTGAAAGTCCTAAATATTTGGTTTATGTACACCACCGACTCCTTGAGGCAGACTTATGAGGTGGCCTGTGAAGGTGAGTAGTAATTATCTGTCTGATATTAAATAGGTATATTCAAGATGCGATCTTTTGATGATTCCCTTTCCCCCATAGGTCCGTTAGTTTCCCTGCTGAAGGGGACACATGCCTCAGCATAAAGGAACAGGGTGTAGCATGCTTGGTCTGAGGTATTTATTCAAACTGTGTATGCAGTAACTGTATGAGAATTCATTAATGATTACTCATGTTCTCTTTAAATAAATAAGGTGGTGACTTTTGAGAATTTATATTACATGAGTCACAAAGTTGTTACTTCTTTCACAACACATGGCTAAATTCAGTGCAGAACAGAAAATATAAAAAGCAGCTGTTGGTCAAAAAGTAGTGAAGAATTAAGGCCGTACTCTGAAAAGATTAAATTGAAACTGTTGGCTGTGTGGCACAAGTGGAACCTGAGTCAGGGTGAATGAAGCCATATCTGCCCCGGCACAGCCAGGTAAAGGAATGTCCCCATTCATCTACGGTAGAATTAGTTTCTTAGACTGTGCTCCAGTAAGAAAATAATATGAAAAAACAAAGGAAAACAAGACAAATTCCTATTCTCAGTGAGTGAATTCCTGCCCACAGTGAGCAGCGCTACGTGTTGTGTCTCAGTTTATGTCCACAGGCAAGAGCAGTGGAAGAGAATTGTTCAGTGGAGCCATCCCAAAGCAGACTAACTTTTCAAGGCAAACTTGCTCACTCAGCAGATGTTTATGCTCAGATGTTATGAGTTCAGATTTGATCTTTTATTGAGTACTGTCACCTGCGTTTGTCTGGTATGAGTGAGCGTTAGAGGTACAGACAAATGCACTTTTGGGTCTGTAGTCTTCCCCTTGGAGCTAGTTCAACATGTTTAATAGTTCTCTTTTCTCAGCATGAGTACTGTTTGTGGAAAGTGTTACAGAGGGATGCGAGTGACTTGGCAAAAATTTGTGCATTTTAGATGACTTCAGATTTCAACAAGCTGTAGCACATTCCCATTCTCAGAAGGAGAAATTGAAAGTCATGTATGGGAAAACATTGCAGTCACAGTCTGCATTAAAGAAACCAAGATCACATTCTGGATGTGCACGCAGGTACAGAGTACCTGTCCATCCCTGGAGATGGGAAACAGGATACAAATATAATTTACCTGTCCATCCCTGGAGATGGGAAACAGGATACAAATATAATTTAAGACTGTGGTTTTGTTCGGACATAAAAAGAGGATGAAATACAGTTGCTCAGGCAGGCTGAACCATAACATTTCCCACATTCTGGATGCTGGCCACTTTACCTATGCATCTTTAAACCTCATTGTCTGAACCCAGGAAAGTACAGGATTAACCAATAAGATTCAGATTTGGTCATAATGATAAAACACCCCTACTTAGGTCATCTCTGGCCGGTGTCAGTGACCTACTGCCTCTTGAGCTTGTGAAGTAACTCCTGGCTGTAGCAGTTTGCAGTTCCCATTCATTATCTTTCCTTCCCTACACACTGTCTTCCCTCATGTCCTTAGCCACGTGAAACTCTCACACAAAAAATGTGAACATCCTGAGCAATATTTATAAACTCAAAGTGCCCTGAGATGTGTTTATTAAAATAAACCAAACCAAACCAAAACCAAAATAAATAGTAGTGTGAAAGATTGCAGTCCAGCTAATTAAAGTTTAACAAAGTTATGCATCATAAACGGGTCATTTCAATGGGAAAAACCTTCACTGGAGCCACTACTTGGCAAAGATGTTCAAAAGTTGAAATTATTGGGGAATATCTGTGTGGTGTGTATCAAGAAATGGCTCTTGTGGTACTGCAGATCAGATTCAGTGATGAATCTGTGTTCACAGATACTGAGTGTGGGTGACACTTTAGCTGACATATGCAGGTTGGACACCAAGAAGGAAATCTTGGCTCTTCTTTTAAGTTAGGGGACTTTTGCTCTTGGTTTCACCGAAAGCACGATTTCAGCCAAGATCAAATCTTGAGACTTTTTTTTATTGGTGGTGGCTTAACCCTGTTTGACCTCACTGATGTGGTGGAGTGTGAAGCAGAAAAGACTTTGGCTCTGTTTAAGCACTGTTCAGCAGCAGCAACAACTTCTCTGTGTTGTCTGCACCGTTTTCATAGATTCACAGAATGTCAGGGGTTGGAAGGAACCTCTGGAGATCATCTAGTCCAACCCCCCCCGCTAAAGTAGGATCAGCATGAGCAAGTTGAACAGAGTTGTGTCCTGGCAGGTTTTGGATATCTCCAGGGAAGGAGACTCCACAACCTCTCTGGGCAGCCTGTCCCAATGTCACCCTCAGAGTAAGGGTTTTTTTCATACTGAGACAAAACTTCCTGTGTTCCAGTTTGTGCCAGTTGCCCCTTTTCCTGTCACTGGGCACCACTGAGAAGAGTTTGTCCTCTTCCTCTGGACACCTGCCCTTTAGATATTTAAAAGCATTGATGAGATCTCCTTTCAGTCTTCTCCTGGCTAAACAGATGCAGCTCTCTCAGCCTTTCCTTATACTAGAGATACTCCAGGCCCTGCATCATCCTCACAGCCCTCCACTGGACTCTCTCCAGTAGTTCCCTGTCTGTCTTGAACTGGGGAGCCCAGAACTGGACACAGAACTCCAGATGTAGCCTCATGGGGGCAAAGCAGAGGGGGAGGAGAACCTCCCTTCACTTAGCTACGCTCTTTTTAATGCACTCCAGGTACCATCAGCTTTCGTGGCCATGAGGGCACATTGCTGGCTCATGGAGAGTTTGTTGTCCATCAGGACTCCCAGGTCCTTCTCTGCTTCCCCATACTGGTTATTCCTCCCTAGCTGCAGGACCCTACAGTTGTCCCTACTGAATTTCATTTGGTTCCTCTCTGTCCAACTCTCCAGCCTACCCCAGTCTCGCTGAAGAGCACCGCAGCCTTCTGGTGTGATGGCCACTCCTCCCAGTTTTGTTTCCAGTGCAAATCCAAAGCACAGCCCATACTAGCTACTATGAAGAAAATTAACTCTACCCCAGCCAAAAACAGCACAGTTTTGAAACTGTTTGTGGTGAATAGCTGTAGTTGTGCTGTGTATCTTCTGTATTGACATATGGAGGAGATTTTTAATTTTCACATTAACCTTATTGTATAATTAGAGTCAATAATGTTAAAAGACATTAAAGCCAATAAATGCAAGATATATGCTCAATAAATGAGTCATTAGCGATATAATAGCTGTATTTATTTTTAGTTTAAATTTAGAAAAAGTTGTAAGTCACTGGTGTATATAAAATGCTACGTAACAGAACTAAAATAGAACTTAAAACCTAAATTAGTTAAGAGAATCTGTGAATAGCACTTGTGTTACTGGGAGACTCTTACGTACATAAATCCCTGAAAATAAAGTGCAATATTTGTAACATGAGAACCACAAGTTCTCATAAAAACCTGCAGTTTTAGGCTCCAGCCAGATGTTATTTTTATCTCTAGGCAATAGATACTTATGGATTTTTTTTTTTTCCTTCTCATTTTGATTCAAACACTATGATGTCATTGATAGCATCTTAGCCATGGTCATTGTTTTCATCTTACTTACACCAAACAATATTCTCAGAGTTTTAGTTGCACTTAAAAATTACATGGGCTGTTTTGTACAAGGCATCAAGTTTCCTTGGGCCCGCACTACAACAAAGACATTGAGGCCCTGGAGCACATCCAGAGAAGGGCAACGAAGCTGTTGAAGGTTCTGGAACACGAGTCTTAGAAGGAGCGGCTGAGGGAACTGGGACTGTTTCGCCTGGAGAAGAGGAGGCTCAGGGGAGACCTTAGTGCTCTCTACAACTTAGTGCTCTCTACAACAAGGAGGTTGTGGTGAGCTGGGGGTCACCCTCTTCTCACAGGTAAGTAGTGACAGGACAAGAGGGAATGGCTGCAAGTTGTGCCGGGGAGGTTCAAGTTAGAATTTAGGAGACTTTCTTCTCAGAAAGAGCAGTTGGGCACTGGAGCAGGTTGTCCAGGGAGGTGGTGGAGTCACTGACCCTCGGGGAGTTTAAGGAAAGTTTGGATGAGGCACTTAAGGGTATGGTTTAGTGAGTAATATGGATAGTAGGGTGACAGTTGGACTAGATGATCTTGGAGATCTTTTCCAACCTTAATGATTCTCTGATTTTTTTAGATTATTGCCTATCCCTCTGATGGGAGGGACTGAGACTACAGGTCCCTCGTCTTTACATTGTTAAACGATTGTCTGTAGTAGAGTGTGTTATACCTTGCAATAGCTGCTTTCACGGTTAAAATGCCGAATTATATGGCCTGTGGGCTTGATGCAGTATATCCTAGATGTGCCATTTCTTATTTATACTTAGTTTACAGGCATTTGAGTGTAAGTGAGTCAGTAAAACCTCATCTTCATGCCTCATAAAATTCTCATGTCTGTGCTTTTGCTTGAAAACCTGCTGGATTTCCCCTCTCAGGTTCAGTTCAACGGGTCAGCTGAGCTTACTAGAGCAAATCATGATGACACTAATTGCACACGATAATACAGTCAGGGAGAGGAGGGCTTCAGCACCTGAACTGGACTATTTCAAAGCTACTGAAGAGAAGACAAACATGATTGGGGGCATTACAGCATAGATGAAAAGAATGTGTGTGACTCAGTCTGAAAACACGTTTTGGCTTTTTGTCCTTCAGCTATAACAGGACTGAGGAGGTTAATTCTCCTGGGAGAAGAAAAGCAGTCCATAGCACTTCAGAGTGCATGAAGTTTTGACTAATGTACACCCTCAGACGAGGAAAAGTTTCTGTCCTTGTGATAAGTTACGTGAAGTAGGAGGAATAACTTAGTCTAAAATATGGGCTGTGCAGTACGTCTTAAGTAAGTACTATCTGCCAAGCATGGAAACTGCCTTGCTGGAACATACCAGGTATTTTGCTTTCAACTCAAAGTCCTTTGCCAAAGAAGGACTCAGTCCAGCAGTTTACTCAGATGAATATTCCTCTGTACTAAAGAAGCAAAATAATAAACCCTAATAATGTCACCTAGTATTGCTTCAGTGAGGTAGATGTTACAGGCCTTTGGCAATAGTTGTGCCCTTGTTTAATAGGATTGTGGTTGGAGGAAGGTGAGTTCGTGTGAGCAAAGTTTTCAGGATTTAGAAGCAAAATATATATCTATTTATTGTTGTCTCTCCAATTTGGTCCTAATAGCCTAAAGGGTATCTGACTTTCTTCCCCTTTAATGTATCACTAGTGTCTTTCATGGTTTGTTTATTTTATTGATTGTACCATGCTTATTACTAATTTTCCATTGCTTGATTGGCTTAGGAGTACGGAAAAAAGCAGTAAGCTCAAAATTAGAATCTCCATATTTAATTCTAGCTCTTACCCTCTTTAGTCATCCCACTGGCATCCCCCACACCCCAAACCTTCCATATTTCTGGGACATTTCTCAGCTTCCTTCTTGAAATCACATTTGCAGGAAAATATGACATCCTCTCATTAAGGAAAGGCATTTCCTTAAAGGCTGCAGCACAGCTTTTACTGCCTAATGTGTTCAGAAGCGAGGATGATACCACAGCTTTTACTCTTCTCTAACACTTCTGTCCAAGGGATTATCCACATTTTCCACAAGCTCCTGCTTGAATACATTAGGTGTTAACTCGTCATGTTCCTGTGTTGGCATTAGGCTTACAGCAGTAAAAAGTCCCTCTGAGTCCAACTGGGCATGTCTGCAGTGCTGAAATAAGAGGGATAGAAGGTGAGCTGGAGCATGCACTACTCTGCTGAGCAGATAACTCCCCAGCTCTGTTTTGGCCTTCTACAGCTAGATTAATCAAGAGGAAGTTAATAGGAAAGAGGATTAGGCCTACGTAGTGTGGACATGAGACGAGCGATGCTGCTTGATCAAAAAATCATGCATCAGGCAGTCCTCCAGTGAGCATTGTGAATGTAACCACTCTTTCCACTGCCACAGAACATGTAAAATGAGGAGGAACCTTGCTCTGCAGGTCTAAGAATCTAATCATTAATGTTTCTCTAGTGTTTACCCCAAGAAAGGTAAAAATCTCTTCCTACAATACAATTTTTAGTGCTTTGAAGTTTCTGAAGAAAGTATGCAAAACTAAATCTTACCGTGAGCTGCCTTTCTACTCCTGCATAAATGCAGAAGTCCTGTTAAAAAGCCAACTACTTAAGTCTTTCTCATTATTTCTTATTGAGCAGCAGACAGCTCACATCAAATAACCACGACCCCATTCTTCTTTTGCAATCAATATCCCAATTTTCTGTAGTAGTCCAAAGAATCAGATCATGTTGCTTGTCCCAATAGCTGCAGCATCATCAGGCGTCCTTCCAAAGGACCTAAGACTTGAAAATGGACCAAAGATGTAAGACAAATCTAGATTTGAGAAGAAAGAAGTGTCTCTGTCAAAATTGGGATCACACAAACGTAGGAGTTGACTGAAAGGCACAGTCCTTCCGCATCGTTTTGGCTTCAGGAAGTGGCCGAACCATTAGATTTTCCTAGCTTCCAACTGGTATGGGAGTGGGAGTCTGGACAGGACAAGACTCTCAGAGCTGCACAATATGGCTTTTTCATAATATATTTGGCAAACTCGAATGTTCTGTGGGATGAATCTAAGTTTTGTGCCTTTAATTGCATCTGATGGCGGCAGCTGAATATCTAATCATTTTGTAACTTCAAAGATAATGGCTTTCTCTTCCTGCAAACATTTATCTGAGGGGGATAATGTAAATTCCAAAAGTTAATGCTTGGCACAGATGGCGAGGCATTAAGGCCTTGGCTTTTTTTTTTTTTTTTCCTTTTTCTTTTCATTTTTACAGCTATATTTATATATATTTCTGAGGAATTTTAAAAACTGCCATTCTGTCAGCTTCACTTCGTTAAGTGTGGCGGTCTGCCTAGGTCTCATCCAGAGCTAAAAGGAGTTTCTTTTCTTTTAAATTCAGCAAACATCAGACTATATCTGGTATAAAAGCCCCCTCCAAACTATTTGGAAAACTTTGTCCAAAACAACTTTATCATTCAAGCTGCTGATTCTGCATTAAAACCAGAGACCCGTCCCAAACCCCGTGCCCTTGCACCAAAAGCTGCATTTCTTACCACTGCCTGAGTGCTGTAGCCTGGACCCAGTAATACCAGCTCTGATTCATGGCCGGAGTTGTCTCCATCTTGCCCGTGGCTGTTCAGGCATCATGTGGGTGGTGCTGCCTAAGGAAACACATGGCTGCAGTTCATCTCTGAGCTACTTCAGGTCATCCTTCTCTAGCAGCTCGCTGCCCTGCTGTCCCCACTGAGGGGCTGCGGGTGGGAGGCGATGGGGCGCCCTTGTACTTGTGACGCGGGGTTTTGTCTTGTCCAGACCAAGAATGATCTATTCACCAGCAGCTTCTGAAGGAAGGGAAAAAATATTCTGGTGACATTTTAATTCTCTTTCATGCAGAGCTATTTTTAGATGGTGCTGCTGCCAGTCATGTCAAACACTTTGTGTCTTTTGAGTTTTCTCTGAACTGCATAATAAGCGTTTTGGCTCCCCAGCGCATAATGGCAGTGTTATTTGCTGAAAGTCGTCTTATTTCAAGTGGCCTCTTGTCTTGCAACCAGTGTATTAGTTCTGGATTCTGAAGGTTAAAAGGAAACAATTGCAGTTGCTAAAAAATTAAGCTAAGATAAATTATTTTTCAGTAGAACTTATTTTCTCTAATACCAGGTTCTGAAAGTCTGTTCTAAGACTGACAAAGCAGATGTTCTATATTTTAAGGCTGTAATCTGGCTTCTAACATCCACAGTTGGTTTATTAAACGGGGTGAGAACCTGGATTATTGTTGTTGGAAGTTTAGTACCTTTCCACTAATTTGGAGTGCAAACCACTTGGCATCTGAGTTGCCCATGGGCAGCCAACAACAGTGTGAGTGGAGAGGAGGGGGTCACTTACGCTCCTGTTAGCCCTGTTATACACAGCTGCTTCTCGCAGTCTCTAGGGGCTACTTGTGACACACAGGGGGTGGCCTGGAGCCCAATGCATGTCCCATAACCCACCCATGAAGTACCACTGTGGCTCTGTCACTGCTGGCGGTCAAGCTTGCTGGAGGATGGAGCTGAAGTGCAAGGATGTCAAGTGGACATGAAAACAGAGTAAGATCATGTCAGGTGATTGGACTGTGGTGGGCTGAGCAGCCAGAGTTTTTCTGGTTCTATCTATCTGTCTATCTATCTATCAGAAAGCTGGGAGGGATGTTTTACAAGGCCGTGTAACAATAAGATGAGGGGTAATGGCTATAAACTGTCAGAGGGTAGATTTAGACTAGATATAAGGAAAAAATTATCCCTGTGAGGGTGGTGAGTTCCTGGCACAGGCTGCCCAGAGAAGTTGTGGCTGCCCCCTCCCTGGCAGTGTTCAAAGTGAGGTTGGATGGGGCTTTGGGCAACCCGCATTAGTAGAGAGTGTCCCTGCCCATGGCAAGGGGGTTGGAACTGGATAATCTTTCAGGTCCCTTCCAACCCAAACCGGTCTTTGATTCTGTGATTGATTTTCTGATTCTGTGATTCTGTGATCTATCTATCTAATCTTTGTGTATATATTTATACAATTTTATAAAACTAAAAGTTAGATTTCTGTGGGCACTGGGCAATTTAAGTACAAAGCCCAAAACTTTCCTGGTCTAAATTATTGCCATATAGTTTGTTTTGTAGAATACATGTGAAAACCTGAAACAGAATAATTACCTTCAGTGCATGTTCGGTAGAGGTGATCACAATACACACAAAATGAAGCAAAAATGCACCACCCCTTTTTCAAAAGTGTTCCTTATTGACTATGTAGCAGCTGGGAAACTGTTGCAAGTTTTAATTATCTTCAGAAAACAAAAAGCTCTTGCCAACACATGCTGGTTATTATCAGCAGCTGCTGTATGCTGACATACTCTTTCAGCTCATATGAATCTCAGCTGTCTTAAACAATCATTGTAAAATGTAAAATAGATTTATAGTGATGATCATTTCTTGTTAGATACTTAACTACTGATGTCATTCATACGGAATTCAGGGTCGCATCTTTGCTTAAACTGTAATAAAACCATATAAAATCACAATTAATGTTTCATGGCAAAGGTGTAAGTAGCATGCAACGGAATTTAAAGCTGAACTGTGGTGCTTTATTTAACAATGTATTAAAAAGGATCAAATTCCCTGTCGTCATCCTCTTAACACTGTACAAACATAAAATTTGACTTTTTGCCTTTGAGTAACAATTGCTACAATTTTACTGCAATGGAAAAGATGCAAATTAATTTGCTGATTTAAGCAACGATCTTTATGTTTTACGTCATTCTTCTATTAGCAGAAATGGAGAGCTTTATGGCAGTGGCTGTTGTCAAATCAGGTGTTGCAATTTTGTTTATTGCATAATTCAGGAGAGTGTGTTTTTTAATGACATTAACATACTTTTCAGAGTCCAAGACACCAAGAAATAAACACAACATTTATGCTTTAGTATCCTGTAGAAAGACACATGGGGACGGTAGATTGTCAATATACCTGCAGCCTGCATCTTCTCCAAACAGGAAGATTTGTGATGAAATTGATTTTCTGTTACCTTATACTCTCCATGTTCTCTTTTAATTTTGCATTGACAAAGTAAGTATAGAAGATATCAGGCAATCTGTAAAATGTTTTAAGTCATTGGCACCAAGGCAATTTTGGACCCTTTCTTGTTGACATGAGTGATGGATTGAGATTTGACAGTTGCTATTCTGAAGTTTAACCTGGAGGGAAGTGTTATATTCAGCAGGCTGGACTCCTGACATTTTGAGTTCTTCAATATGGATTAAGAATATGTATGAGATTCCACATACTTGTATTTTACTGAAAAGATTATTGACTTTTGGACTTGTGTTTTCACCCAATCTGTTTTTTTAATCAAATTATAATCTCCTGAAATGCAGCTCAAATTCTAGTTTTAAGTAGAACTCAGATAATGTTCACTCTTAGAAGACAGTTTGGTGCACATACTGTCTTCACAGTAGCTATGTAAGGAAAGTTCTTTGCAGTCTCAGAGACACAAAGTTCAGATCCCTGCACAGATCCCTGCAAAGAAAAACACTGCGTGGAAACACAGTATTTACAGTTATCAGGTGAGTAACCTGTGCAGAGGCATCACAGCATCATCATAGCTTGCAAGAAATACACCTGGTTGTAGTCTGGTGTTCGGAAACCATGACTTCTGGTTTAGTAACAGTATACTTCAGTGATGTTTAATAAACCCCCAAAAAGTCAATGAACAAGAATCTTCCAGGAACTGAGACCAAAACTTTACAGGTTGGAAGAGACATTGGGTCATCTAGTCCAGCCTCTGCTCAAAGCAGGTACATCTGGATCAGGTTTCTCAGGCCCTGGTCGGTTTTAGTTCTGAGTATCTCCAAGGACTGATATACCGCAACTTCCACAACTTCTCTGTGCAAGTTGTGTCACTGTTTGAGCACCCTCATGGTCAATTTTCTTTTCCTTTAAATCTAACTGAATTTACAAAGCTGCAACTTGTTTCCATTGCCTTTCACCCTACAGATATGTACCTCTAAAAAGAGTCTGCCTCCACTTTCCTGTTAAGTAGCCTTTTCTTCTTAAGTTTGGAACTGACCCAGTTCTGCCAGTCTTTCTTCCTGTGTCAAGTGCTTCAGACCTTTGACCATCTTGATGACCCTCTTGCAGGACTTACTCTGGTATGCCCATGACTTTCTTGCACTGGGGAACCACAGGCTCAACAGAGTAGTCACAAGTATGGATGAGACAGGACCAATCACTTGCCTTGATCTGCTGCTACATCCTTCCTAACACATTAGCCCAGTATGAAGGTGCCCTCCTTGGCCACAAGGACACACTGCCTACTCATGTTCCATTTGCTGTCCAACAGGAACCAGGAGAGGTGGTTTTTTTCTGCAAGGGCTTTTCCTGTCCAGTTAGCCCCAGCCTGCCCTGTTGTGGAGGGATTTTCCATCCCAGCTGCAGGACTGTACCTTTGTGGAACAGTATTAAATTCTTGTCAGCCAATGTCTCCAGCCTGCTAAGGTCATGTTGAAGGCAGTTCTCCAGCATATAAACCACTTCTCTGTGGTTTGATTTCATCCATAAACTTGCTGAAAGTGTACTTTATTCCATCATCCAGGTTGTTAATAAAGACATTAAATAATATTGGTCCAGTATCAACCCCTGAGGGATGTCACTAGTGACCAGATATCAGTTGGACTACATCCTGCTGATCACAAACTGTGAGACTAGTTGTCCAGACAGTTATCACCCACATTCCCTATCGTTCACTTACCTGGCTTGTCTATAAGGATACTATGGAAGAGGAAGTCAAAGACAAACCTGCCTGTTCTGTCTCTTTCCCTAACAACCACTAGAGAACAGCCATTGGTTACAGTGTACTTAACACCATGTCTATGAGTGAGCCAGCTTCAAGATCTTGCCCACATTCCTATGGCATAAGCAACAGCAAAGCTTTCTCACTTGTAACGCCTGTCCTCTTCAGTTTTGTGTAAAGTAATGACTACAACAGGTGGGAGACTTGAACCAGGACCTCCAACCTCACTAACCTCTGCGGTAAGCACTGTCAACCTGCAAAGATCTTCCAGTTCTGTGGGGTACTCAATATTGTGTCAGTAATTAATCCAAGGAAACTAACCCCCAGTGTTTAAATAGGGAAGTACGATAAAAGCAGAGGGAAATAAGTTGACTCTCCAGCCTTGTTTAGTTGCGGTTTGTCCTGGTAAACTGTTGATGTGCATTAAGTCAAGTCCATGTGTCGATGCCTTTTGAATTAAATTTTTTTACACCAGCCTGAGGAGGTGCAGCTTAGTTTAAGAATACGGGGCAAAGGAGAGATGCCAGGCATGATAACAGGGGAGCGGCAGGTCTGTTCCACCCTTCGCAGTATCGCTGCTTCCCATGTACAGCGTGAGGTGGGGCTGTGCCAGCACAGCAGCTGAAGAAGCCACAACTGAGATCTTAAAAGAGCAGGGGTAAGCAGGCACAGAAGGTGGGTCACTGCCATCACTGCTGCAGGAGATAAAGGAGTCTGTCAAAAATATCCAAAGCTGTTGAATTAGAAGTTGTTTTCACCCCGACTTCTGAGTCTCATTCTTGCCAGTGGCAATGGAGAGCTGCATTTGAACTGCCATTACCTATCCAGCATTACAAATATGACTCAGGTAAATGAGGGCAAGTACATGCAGGTCTGCTGCAGGGATGTGTATGGAAGAAAATGAATCTGCATGGGGTTTTTCTATTCCTCTGAATACAGAAGAGTTTGGAGCTAAAAATAGGCATCAAGTTATTGTTACCCACCTATTTTTATATCCTCTGCCCCAATTCCTATCAGTGTAGGAAAATAAAAATCCCAGATAACAAATGCATATAAAAAAATTTACCTATTGTTTCTAGCAACAGTAAAAGGGCCATCACAGACTTCTTTTTTACGATCAAGGTAATTGGTCTGGAGCAATTTGCTTAGCCAGATAAGGAGTTGTACTGGTTTTCACTGTGATGGCTTTAATAACAAGGTAATTCACTCATTTAAAAAAAAGCTCTGAAGTACTGGCTTACAGGATTTTAGATTGTAAGGAGTCCACTGTGATTCTGCATCTAGAACATCTTACTAGAGTTTTCTCTTAATTGGAATATTTTGTACCAAAAACTAGAAACAGTTCCCACTGGCTAGCAGAAACAAGTAACACTGATGCTTACCATTTATTTTAAGTGATGCTGTGGGTTTTCAATGTAGATCATGGCTTTAAAGATATATTTTCTGAACAATCTTGATCCTCCTCCCTAGACCATTTGAACCCCTTGAGGTGAGCTGAAGTGTCAGGTGTTCAGTTCCCTTTGAGAACACCAGCAGCAGCTCTGTGAGATGAGATCTGTGGCTGTTACTGCAAAATGAAGATCAGAAGATGGACAGAGCAAAGCTCGGATGTTTTAATGGAGTAGAGAGAGTAACAGATCAGCAAAGCCAGCATTACAATTCCATGTTCCTCACTGTTGTGTTCAAGCACACTAGGTCACACCACACTGCCTTTCCGGAGTAGAGGAAGATATAAAAGGCATACTAGCACTAAAAATAATACCATTTATTTCATGGGGCATTTCACCTATGGCTCTTTCCAGAGGAAGTGGTGACAGTACTGGTATGGAACAGCAAGGTGACAGGTGTGGCAGCCGTTGGGTGTGTAGCATCTCTGCATGTCAGTAGGACAGTACTGATCAGGGCAGGTAGCTGACATGGAGCACCCTGGGGAAATCCCTGACCCCTTTTAAAACATACAGCATGCAGCACCTCTATCTTGTAACTGAAATGAAACTATGGCCAAAATTATCTCAATTAAAAACCTGAATGAAGCTTCTTGTAATCTGTTTGAGCCTCAGAATGATTGGGGCAAGGGCTGGGCTTGTTCCAGCAGTGCTGGCTGTGGTCTGGGTGCTGGTGTGGAGAAGTGAGCAGCTCACTGCTCAAAGCCCTGTGCTGGGCAGTGTCACTGGACACATAATCCTGCTGAAATGCATGTTCTTGCCAAAAGGGGTGGTTTTGTCCCTGGCCGCTTCCCTCCCATGGATGGAGTCTGGTGAAAGTGCAACTGCAGGATGACTTGGATCAGGTCATTTGCCCAAAAGAAAAGAAATGATTGTGCTTATATGGTTTTATTACAGGGGAAGTGGTAAGAATAGGGAGCGAGGAATGGGACTGTTCCTTTTAATGACAATCAGCAGCGTTACTGAATTAAAGCGAAGTACAACTGTGGTTATGCAAACAATGTAGACAGGCAAAAAAACGCATCTGGGTGTTTTGGATTTGTTTGCACTTTTCTAATGTGTCCTTATTTCATAACTCAGGAGAATTAAGTAGACATTTCAAAGTATCTTAGTTGGAACTTTAATTAAAAAATAACACCAAGGTTATGCAGAGAAAAAAAATGTATAATTTGTGTTCCACATTCCTGTACAAGAATCGGGAATAAAATCCTGGTTTTGTTTACCTGTATTATACTGCCTTTATTATCTGTGATGCACTGATGTTTGCAACTCTCCCGATTATTAGTGGGAAGTGGTGCTATTAAACAAGGTCTCTCCTTCTTAACAAAAGTTCCCTCAAAACTAGGAGGGCTAAAGGATTCAAAGGTCTCATTCTGAAATGCAGATTCTATCTTTTTATTAAGAATCTCTTCATGGATATTGGAAATGTAAAGTTGACATTTCAAGAGAGATCAGCGCCAGAAAAACACACAGTGCTTAGGCAGCAGAAAGCCAGACTCTCTTGGCACTATTCATAAAGAAATATATTGGGAGTTCATGTGAATCAGCAGGTAGGAGGTTGTGATGTGCCAGTAATATCATAGTGTTTCTTGAGCGTGCCTGGGAAATGCAGAGATTCAAAATGGGTCTAAGCTCTTGATTTAATTGCTTATCTTTCTGCTAGTCCGATTTTTCTCCTCTGTTTGCTTTACTTTCTCGCCTTATCGCTCTCTACCACAAGAAGTAGCAACACAGATTTTGGCCCTATAGTTTGCATCTGCCTTCAGAGATAACTTTCTGTAACTGCCATTTTCATTCTGGTATTTTCCCCTTCCTTATCACAGCACACACACGCTACCTCTTCCAAATCTCCTTACGAAGTATGCTAACAATGTACTTGTACATGTCCTACAGAACTCTAGTGTGCATAAGATCACTGATAAATAAAAAAAGCTGTCTAAACAACATATTAATATTTATTTTTAGTTTATGTACATTTTATTTCAGTCTTTATTTGTATTTTAATTTGGTTGCACAGAGTTGGTGAGTAGAGTTGCCCCATTTGCTTTTTTTTTCCCTTTTCCTCCTGCCTCTCTACTCTGCAAACAAAATGAATTGGAAATATGTCCATAAGCTTATAATTTTTTTTAAAATCACAGCTTTGGAATGTTTTTCCTTATATAGCCACTGTAGCTAAAAATACTCAGTTTTATATTCGGGAGCCTACTTTGACTCACATTTACTGATCAGAGATGAAGAGTTGTCTGCAGACACACTCATGAGCAAAAATAACACTTCCCCAAGTCGGTGTGGTTTGGGTAGGATGTAGTAAAAATTCCCTGACAGCTGGGATATCAGGACATGGTGCAAGGCTGCACTGATAGAGCTCCCCTGACAGAGGGGAACTCAATGCTCTTAAAGGTCTTTTCCAACCTATTGATTCTGTGATTCTGTGTGATTCGAGAACTCAAAGAACCTTTGTGTGACCGCATCCTGTCTTGAGCAACAGCCTGACCCTACAGGGATGCTACCAGACAGGCAGCAGGAAAATTTCCTCTTTTCCTAGGGTTAGGGTGATTTGCTTCATTCAAGGTGTTCTCACTTCTTTTTGCTTTAGACAAGCGTGGTTTCTTGTCCGTAGCTTGTTCATGTGCCCTTGCCCTGAAGCAGTACAAGAAGCGGTCATACCCATAGGAGTATGACTGCTTGTGAACCATACTCTGTCGTGTTTTACTTCTGAGTGAGTTGTCCCATCATGTTAGATATTTGGGCACTGTTACCATAAGACAATAAATATTAATAAAAGCTCACAGAAGGCAGGCTGAATTAAGGATTCTAGTCTACCCCATACATGTTCTAAGACATGTGCAATAAGCCATGATTCCTGCGAGGTTTATTGCCAGTTCTACCTGTAAATGTTCCATCTCAAACCCTTGTAGGAGATCCACCCTTTACTGTGGACAATCAAGGACAGCACTCCAGGAGGTGTATCCCAAGGGGCTCTTAGCATCTTGCATGCTTGATCCCTCAATAAATTATATAGCAGTTTATTGTGGGGCACTGTGGCTGTCCCCGTTGAGTATTTGGGTAATGCAGTAATCAAAAGGCCTTTGGCTGTGCAAGCTACACCTTTCAGATCGTTGTAGCTATGGCCAGATGTGGAGCTGGATTACTGAGATGGGTTCTTCAGCAATGAGTTGTGCTGTCCTTGCAGCATGGTGTAGATGCAGTGTGTTTGTGGAGTATTACAACATGCCTTGTTACCCAAGACAGGAATGGTGAGATCACGAGCACAGACGGGACTGCGGGGTGGCAGCTGTTGCCTGTTGCAATCCTGGTGGCACAGCTGCATGCAGACAGGAATGTCTGGCATGGAGGGAGTACACCACTGAGGGGATTACATGGTCATGGAGATTAGGACAACCAGGAATGCAACAAGTAGTTTTGCATAAGGTTTCGAGGTTAGCTAGAGGCAACCATGCAGATGCAGATTTTGAGCATCGTTCCAGTCCAGAAGTTAGGTGCCATCACTAAACCATGACAGGCTTAAATAGTGGTTTTAATGAGTGGCTGTCTTGGCGCTAGAAGTTAGTGAGCAGTGTCTCTGTGAGGATTTGAGAGAGAACCTGGGGATGGTGAACATGGCTTGTACATAGGATAGCATTTTCCTCAAGAAGAGTTAGTGCAGCTCCATTGGGTGGTGGTGGAATTATTTGTTGGCCTTGAGGAGCAAGTACATCAGTACAAAGGACCAAGTGTGTAAGTTGACCACAGAGGATTTTCTGGCAATGTGAGGGGCCAGGAGATCTGGCATTTACCTGTTTGAGAAGAAATGTCCTTTTGCTCCAAAGAGAATAAGTAATTTTTCCAGTATCGGTGCCCACAGTTATCTGCTACTGTTGTGTATGAGACTGCATCCTGGGATGAAAGAAACCAGAAGAAGAAAATCCCACTGCCTGTTTGGGTCACAGGGCACACATTTGGTTGGCTGAAGGCCAAATGGCGATGCCTACAAAGCCCATGAGCAGCCTATGTACTCAGTGTCTTCGAACGCACCCTGAAATGCAGTTTTCATCACTGTATGTGCATGTAGGCTAGGAAGGGGAGGAGGAGATGCCCCGTGCACCCTTATCCCACTGTTAACACAGTAGCACAGCTCAGTACCCCTCAAGCAGAGAGACTGCAGTGCGGTGTGATGTTGCAGTCTCATACCTTGTTTATTTTCTGCTGCTTTCCAGCATGAGACTGAAATATGACTGAAAGCCCTAGATACAGGTTTGTGCCTCTTCTGTCCTAACTAAGCTTTCAGAGGCTGGTTTAGTTTTAAGTCATAACATTTGATTAAAAAGTAAGTAAGCATTAAAATACCAACATCTCAAGTGTTCTCATGGCAATTAAGTGGTGTGGAATAGGCAAGAAAATTGGGAAGTGCTGTGTCCTTTGTAAACTGAGCATCAAGCAGAGAGTGATAATGGAAGTGGAGTCTCCAGCAGGGACACTGCCATCAAACACACTGTCTGTAGAGCCGGGAACTCTGCATCAAAGCCTGGCCTAATTTGTCTGATCAAAGCTTCTTGCCAGATTCAAGTGCAGACTTTCTCCACCTACGGTCTCTGTAGGACAATGTGTGTGTTGTGGGGGGAGCGTTCAAGGCCCTGTTCAACTGATGCCGAGTGCTATTTGTTTAATGCTGGACTGCCTGACGGGGGTTAGATGTACTTGCCAATGTCAAATATCTTAATTTGAGCCCTAAAAGCTGCGATAATACTTTTTTCAGATGCAGTGTCAAAGTTAGGCAGCATGTAAGTGTGGCAAGGCTGATGGCTTAAGGTTTCTTATTAATGAATATCATTGCTTTGCATATTAACTGCCTCAGCAGTGTCCTTATTACAAATTTAACTTGCTATTTCTACAGCAAACATGATGATGTTTGCTTAGCAGTAGATAACAAGAACAACTTCATGAACACCAGACCCAGCAAACACTTCTTTGTGTAAGTTTGCACGGCAGGGTTGAGCTTTGTGCGGATTTTCTTTGGCTTAATAAGGATTGAATTTGTGCTGAAGCTTTTTCTTTAGTGAGCCACTAAGAGGCTCTCTTTCCATTACCCTGCTGCTTATTTTCACAAAACTTGTAAGAGTTTAATACCTTTGAGCCATCTGTCTCTCTTTTAAGTCAGCCAATTCGTTCAAAAGTTATTGGGGGAGGCGATGAGGAGCCTGAGACAGACCAACACGCAAAGGATGGTTGTGTGAGCAGCATTTCCTTAGGCAATCAGGCCAAAAACACATTGCACAAACAAATTCTTAGAAGTCTTTGTGTGCTACATCTCTTTCATACATTTTTCTGCAAGTTTTAAATTAAAAATTAGCTTAGAATAACAGGCAGAAGAGAATTTCAGCTTACAAATTGGAACTTTCCCCTAGTTTCCTAATGCAGCATGAGAAGTACCCCAAAACGTCTGAAACACAGCAGTGGTACTTGTAGGTTCAAGAAGAACCTACTCAGCTGTGGCAGCAGGTTCTGCTTAGAAACCTGCATCTAATGGACATGGATGTCTGACTTGCCGGTTTAGGGTCCACTTTTACAGTGCCGTTCTTTACACTGCATGATGGTGTATCTGCCCAGGAGCTTTGCCATTACTTGTGGAGTTTAAATCTTCTCACAGGGAGTAAGGCTCTTAAATCAGCCCGTGTCAGCTTAGGGTGCAATACGGTTTGCATTGCAGCCCCAGCACCAGCTTCAGGCTTTCAACAGGTATTTGACAAAATAAAGGTCCTGCCTTCAAGAAGCTTACAGTGGTGGCTCTAACCCTTCTCTTTACGTGCCACATGTAGTTCCACCCAAACAAAGGAGGTTATGTTGAGCAACTGTGTGAGTCATTGTAGGCTCAAAGCTGAGTGTGGGCTTAGGGACAACAGGTGGTTACGACAGACGGGAGGAGCACATGCTAAGAAAGATATGACTGTCGGCAATTGAAAACATAGCAAGGCCAGAGGCACATGATACGTTCATTTGGCTTATGATGTGTACATATACAGTGTTTCCTCCCCACTCAGTAATTAAATTAAAACATTTTCTGGTGGGCAGTTCAGGTTTCTCATGTTAAAAAGTGATATATAATTGCATTGGAGGGTAAAATGAGACTATCATATAACATTTGTCTCCACTTTGGCCTATAATAGGGTCAAAAATATTCTTAGGTCATAAATACCAGTGGACCTTAGTCATAACTGAATAGTTGCTTCACTGTGCAACAGAGTTGTCTTTGTGGCCACATGCAAAGCCCACACCCAGGCCTGACTGGGACTCATCAATCCTGGGCTGATAGTCCCGCACACACAGGTGGTTCTTCCACCAACGTGGTTCCTCCTGGGCATCTAAGAAAACATCTGTTGCTGCAAAAATTCAGGTGATGTTACGTCCTGTATTCTTTTCATATGGGATGTGGCTACCACAGCAAATACCCTGTATGTGGAGCATCTTATGTCCCTGATCAGAAGCTGAACGAAGCTGAGGCTGCTTTCCCACTGGGGACTTGTGTCTGGACCCAAGGGCTCATGCATTAGGTGGTACCACAATGTGCGCTTGAAACTCTTTGGGCTGCTTGCCCATTTGTTACCTCTACACATTCCCATTTATTAAATAATGATACAACGTAGTGAAACAGATATGGTGATGCAGAATTTCAGCATGAAGTGAATTTTGTAATAGTTTTATGTCTGGAAATTAATTCGAGATCTGTATCACCGCTGAGACTGAATCAGGAGCAGAATGAGGTATGATGCCACTCAAGCATGATGTCTCAGGTGCATGTAGTCCCCCAAATCAAGTACATGCAACATCTCTTCCCTAACCCTGCAATAAGCAGGTTCTTTCTTTTGGTGGCAACAGTTAAATAGGATTGCAAAAACCGTGCATACCAGTCACCCCATTGCAGTGTAAATTCTAACCACCTGACTCTCTGTTGTGCTTCATTCATGGAAGAAGCCTTCACACAGATCATCAGAGTGAATTTAGCCCCATTCGTACTCATCTGTCAAGTGTCTGAGCTCTTTTTTAAGCATCTCACCTATGGTGAGGAGGTACTGAAGGTTATTGTTGTCCTGTCTTTTTTAACTATAGCAGGTCCAGATCTGGGGTCCCCAATACAAGAAAGATGTGGAACTGTTGGAGAGGGTTCAGAGGAGGGCCACAAGGATGATTAGAGGGCTGGAGCACCTGCCCTACAAAGAAAGGCTGAGGGAGCTGGGCTTGTTCAGCCTGGAGAAGAGAAGGCTGCGGGGGGACCTCATTGCAGCCTTCCAGTACCTGAAGGGAACTTATAAGCAGGAGGGGATTAAACTTTTTAAAAGGGTAGATAATGGCAGGACAAGGGGGAATGGACTAAAGCTAAAGGAGGGAAGGTTTAGATTAGATATTAGGGGGAAGTTTTTTACAGAAAGAGTGGTGAGGTGCTGGAACAGGCTGCCCAGAGAAGTAGTGGATGCCCCGTCCCTGGAAGTGTTCAAGGCCAGGTTGGATGGGGCCCTGGGCAACCTTGTGTAGATCCAGACCTGGAGGTTGGTGGCCCTGCCTGTGGCAGGGGGGTTGGAGCTCTATGATCCATGGGGTCCCTTCCAACCCAGACCATTCTATGATTCTATGATAGTATTTTAATAAATGGTGAGAGAAGTAAACAAGTATCAGGACAGAAGATGAAGGACTGTATTATACCAGAGCTGTTTCTTAGCATACCACAGATCAGTTGGTTGGTAGCTATAACGTTATTGCTGAGAACCTGCATTAGCCTTGTTTCTTTTGACATACATATATATATGTCAAAGCCTTTTATATATGTATATATATAACTGGTCCTTGCTACCTTATTAATATTCACAGGAATAGAGAAATATAACATGATTATCTATCTAGCAATAGACTGTTTGGGAAAGACATAAAAGTATTGATTTCTATTTTGCAGCGTTCAGTGATCATTAATTTCACTGCACCAGTTGCAATAATTAAGATGCTCTCCCTGTCTCCCGAGTGTGAACAAGTGATAGCACACCACTGGGAGCTGACTTACTGAAAACTTGGATAATAAATATTTTCTGACAGGATGAGGTGACATCAGTTGGTGCTGATGCTCCATTACAGGGCTTGACATCCCCAGGATCCAGATGCTGCTGGGGCAGATGCAGGTACTTGGAGGTTCCTGAGTGGAGCCTCCTAAGTGGAGCCAGAGGTTGTCACAGCTCCGACTGAGGCCAGGGACCAAACTGAGTGTCTCAGAGTTCACATTAATTACTTGCTTCAGATAATCTGTGTTGCTGGAGTTTCCCACGCTGACCCCAGTGATAAAATCACATGGCTCAATTCTGTTCTGCATTGATTATATTTCTCCTTTCATTTCATCATGTCTCTGCAATCAGGTTTTCTTCTCACTCAGTGTATTCCTTAGAGCTCAGTGAGATCTGAGAAATATTTCTAATACTGAGCAATTATCTAGCTTTTTGGATGCAGCTCCCAGGGAAAATCATCTCCTATGTGTACCTGATTTGAGAACAGGTAAACTGTTTGAATTTACATTTACGTGCATGAAAATCACCTCTGGCTGAGATTAAGCCCCGAAAGCGTCAGCCCCAAAGGCACTAGTTTGACAGAACTTCTAGGAAATGCAAATGAGGGCTAAGAACTGAATTTGTTGTTGAGCAATTATCTTCAAAGCAACTAAAGCTAACTAATCTTCTGCACAAAATGATGAAGTTCTCTTGCATGGCACAGATAGGCCTCAAAATCTGCTGGCAGCAGCAGTTATGTGACATGCTCCGTCTTCAGCAGCGGAAAAAAGGGCTGAGAATGGGCAGGACAAGAGTGTGGGACGCTGTCTGGAGACTCAGATCGTAGAAATCTTGCAGCCAAAACTACTGACTGAAGCAACGGATGGTAGGAAGGGCTTCATTGGCAGGCTGGGGGTGGGTCCTTGCCTTGGGAGGCTGAGGATGTGGTTCTCTGACACTGTTGCCCCTCCCAGGATGTTTTCATTCAGGTTTGAGCAAGAAGCGTCAGTGCCCAAACTCATGTTCAGACTCGGGTCCAAATCTTTCTCAACCACTCTGATGAACTGTTAAGTCTGCAAAATGACAGGCTGAGGTTGCTGTCTTGCCCTACGTTATTAGAAAGGGAGTGTCCTGTGCTCTCAAGAAGAAAAAGGCTTCCTTTGTGTTTTTCTCTCATTAACAACTTCTTGCACCCAAAGAAATGCTTTTTTATGCTTCTTTTTTTCTTAAACTGCAGCTTTGTAAAATTACAGTCCTATATTTCCAAAGCCAAGTTCTTGTTGTACACACTTGTTGTTGTTCTGTTAGTTCTTGTTGTACACACTTTAACAGAACAACTATGTTCTCTCTGCAAGAAGTACTACTAATTTGAAAAGCTATGGATAAATCTTGCTGAAGCTTTATTTGATTTTTATGATAAAAATATTAAATGCATATAAAAAGGCAGAAATACAAAATGTAATGGTTCTGTGTCATTTCAATGACAGTAGTATGCATTAAAGGTGTACTTGCTTTTTGAAGATAATGGAGTCCTGCTTCTTGCAAATTAAGTGATAGAAACCATGGGATCAAGGAGCTAATGCAGTTTAAAACAGCTTTCTTGTAACAATAAGAAAGAGAAAACTAAACTTTGCTCTTGGTTTCACTTTATTGGGTTCATCAACAATTGGAAAGTTGAAAACAAGCTGGTACCCAGCTTTAAACCCATCCTGGAAATACAATTCAGCACTCAGAATATGAGAGATTTCTATTTATCATCAGAGAAAGGAAATTATGCCCATAAACTTTTCTTTACTGGAAGAGAAATCTTACTTTGTTGCTTGGTTTCAGTGTCCATGGTTCAGGTCTCAGTGCTGCCCCCTCTCCCAGGCATCTGGCATTCTGTGATTTGTATGTTTCAATTAAGTTGCTATAAAAAATGAGTAGCTCGAGGGCACCGGTTTATTACTGGTATCCAACTCTGTTTTCATTTACTAAATGACATTCTGAAAGCTTCTATTCTGAACATAATCACCTTAGGGCATGCACTGAGCACAGCCTGGATGATTCAATTATTGCTGAATGCTCTCCCCTCCCCAGAACATAGGGCTTCGCACATTAGCAACATGTTTAGTGCTTCCCAGTTGTTCTCTTTGCACTCATCAGGGTTTTCCCAGGAACACGCTGGAAGGATACAACTCACTGCTGCTTCTTGAAAACATCTTATCTTTATGTCTCTTCTCACAGTAGCTGACTTCTCCAGATGGGAGCGTTAAAGCTGATGGACAAGGGGTTTTTATTCCATTTCTTCACAGCTACGCTCTCCCCGTGCTGTTTATGAAATCTATACATACAGAAAGCTGAATTACAGAAATTCACAGCACATGCTTTGTCCACGTGGATCGTCAGACAAAAATAGCTTTCACCAAGTTTTCTTGGGAGCTGGTGTGAACTTCAGAGCTGCAGCAGGTTTGCAATTCACAGGTCACAGCAGCCGATACGTTTGCAGAGCTGTGATGATTAATTTTATATGCTTGAGAACAAAAGGTTGAAAAGAAGGAACATGGCAAAGTTTACATACCCTTTCTGAAAAGCCATCAGGAGTGAATGTGTGAGCAAGTGCTGAACTTTTATATTTTTGATTTTGTGTAGTTTTCTAAATTTCAGTTTAGCCGGTACCCCCTGTTTAACAGACACTTTTGTGTAACGGGATAGTGGCTGCTGGCTGAACTGCCACGTTCTTGGGCATTTCCTTAGTCGTCAGTGAAAATCACAAATGTGTGTGTTAGTGAAGTCCCCTATCAGCAGATAACCCAGGCAATTTTGTGCACCTCTCCTGACACCTCAGCTGCCGCTGTTCCTCTGCCAGTGCCAGCACTATTCCACAAAACCTGTGGATTTGTGCTTCTCCCTCCTGACTAATCTGGATACACACACTCAACACAAGTTTGAAATCTTTTTCCCCTCTGTTTTGCTACTCAACACCTCAGCCATCTCAGCTGCCCTAGCAGCTCAGTCCAAACACACACACTAGAGTGTTACTGCGCATACCAGTCTTTCAATCACTCAGACTTAAACTTTCTCAGGCTTTTTATGGTGACATGATGGGCATGAAACATTTAGTAAAAGCATGCCAGATTCAATGAACTTCTGGTGAACCAAAGTGTCCTTCCATAGCTCAGCTGGTGGGCTACAGGGGCAACCAGAGCTTTCAGGGTCCAATGAGCTAGTACATGGTTAAGTTTCCAGATTCCCTCTGCCCTAGTCAGGAGCCTGGAAATCAGAGCAGACTTTCATATGTGCAGCTCAGGGCAAGTCTGTTTATACAAGGGTCTTCTGAGTCCATAGTCTTAAGACAGGCGGCCTCAGAACACCTCAAAGCTTTCAAGCCTGGAGCTCATGACAGTTTTGCTCCTGGTGTTGCTGTTGTCAATGACCTTGATTTAAATCAAAGAATGTGTCATTGCATCCTTGTCCTTCAGATGGGAAATCAAGAGGCATTGGCAAAGACTGGAACCATTTCTTTCATTGTATTACTGAAATGTTTGAATTTTGGTTTGGTTTGGTTTTGGTTATCATGCTGAAGATTAAAAGGAACCTCTACATCTCCTGCATGTGGCAAATAGCGTAGACACATACCTTCCCAGCTGCTCAACAAGCCCAGAGCAGACAGAAGAATGTGAGAAACAATGGCAACATTCATGTTCAGGAGGTACAAAAGCTTGACAGAATATGAAGCAGAGAGGGCCTTACTGAAGGCCAGAAAAACTGTATGTTTTATTCTCTTTTCTAACCCCAAAATAGGGCTTTATTTCTAAAAAGATCATGAATGGCATGCTAACTCTCCAAGGACTGATGTTTGCATCCATTCAAGCTCAGCAACCAACAAAAACGTGATAGAGTTTAACTTCTATTGCTCTGCAGTGCATTTGCTGTTCCACAAATATGAGATACAGGCAGAAGTCATGGCATAAGATATGAACAGCACCTTTATGTTAAAGTGTTGCCACTGTGAAGAGATGAAGTTTAATATTTCTTCCATTTGCAATTCAATGAGCTTACACCAATGCAAATCTGATTAAATAAAAGGGATAGTCAGTTCCAATTATTTTTATTAATGACCACAGCTATAATCACCATAAGCATAGAGTTTCTAACATCTAATAGAAAGATTTGACCTTGTAGAGCTTAAGCCCATTAGTTCATTTGGCCTGGCCTCCTGTTTATCTCACAGCTTGTGTTGAAAACAGAATTTCATTGTGTAGTTTCAATATCCTTCCCTGAAACTCATCCTGTCTTGCCTCAAAGACAACTTTTTTAAAGAAATAATGAAAAAGCAGAATCTACCACATTCATTGCCAGCTTGGTCTAGAGACAGATTCTTTTGTATGAGAAGCATAATTTGACTTTGTCTGTTCTCATATTCCAGACATTCTTATTGGGTTCTCTTCCTGGAATGAAGAAGTGGTACTGTCAGGTACTACTGCACTCTGATAAAAACTATTTCTCAGACTTTTTTTTTCCGACTACCGCTGCTCATGGTGCCATTTCTTTAACCAGTACTGAAATAGCTCCTGTTTTTTGAAACCTCTCAATATTTTCAAAAAAGATGTCACAGCTATCCCCAGTATTCTTCCCTAATTATTATTTCCCTGACGTATCCCTAAGGATAAAATTACCCGGTTGTTTTTTCCATGGCATTACACAGCTATTTCTCCACTCAGTCCTTTTTGGAATCACTGACTTCATGATCACAGCATCTTTTTGAAGGATGCAGTCAGGCAACTGAAGGAGGAATGAGTTTTATCTCCTAAGGGCAGGTGCTCTTTGGCTGTGTCTGCAGTGATGGAAGGCAGGTCAGAAGGTGTGGGAAAGCTACAGGCTGTGGGGAAAAAAATATTTTGTTTCTGAGGAAAGCTTGAAAAATCCCTTGGTGGTAGGGATGGGGCTGGATGCTGTGTATGAGCTTGACAGTTCAGCAGTGTTGGAATGAAGGAGAAGGACACCCAAAGGCATTTGGGTGGGAAGTACGTAGCGTTTGCCTTCTGTTTGCTGGGACAGTAATAGGTTGTGTTTGTTGCTCACTGTATAGGGTTCCATCATATTTTTAGTATGTTACTAGTAAATTCCCTGAAAAATGGAACATCTGAGTTGAAAATGTCTTTTCACAATCGTTCCAGTCACAGTCAGCCTCTTGAAAATCCATTTAAAGAGCAAATCACAGGCCTCTAAAAGAGAGGCAGGAAAATCTTAAAAGCACTAAATTCAGCGATTTGGAATAAAGGAAGCTTAAAACAGCCAACATCTGTTGTTTTCAATCCCATGGGATTGTCTGCTTTTTTTTTTTTTTCCAAATCCCAACCCTTAATGAAGAGCAATGTCAGATTTAGAAAGGACAAAAAAATAATAATGGTTTATACAAAATTAGAAATGTGTCTGGAAATCTGAAATCCTTGACTATGTATGCCAGTGTCTGCTCCAGATCTTTCTTTGCTAGTAGAGAGAGGTCCAAGTATTGTGTGATCATAACAGTTTTCAAATGCTACCATATATTTAATCAATCTACCTTGGGATGAATATTGTCTGAAGAAAAAGGATTTCAGTTTAATTTGTAATGGCCAAAACCAGCTGCAGAATTGGACACGAGGGTTTTTAGAAATTTGGGAGGTCTCTGCAACCTTAAGTGGAATTGCCGTGGCATAGACAGGAGTGTGGGCTACTGAAGTGGTTGTGGGATCACGTAAAATTCAGGGTAACAAAGAAAGTTTCAAAAAATAACCAAGGTTATTAAGACATTGCTAGAAATATTCTTTTATAGTTAAGAGGCTTTTTTAAATACCAAATTCCAACATACTAAGTAGATGCATATGTAAATCACATTCTGTCAAAAATAGCTTCTTGTATGAACTTAGTTTTTCTTAAGGGTTTGGAAAACTGTAAAGCAGTTCTGAGGTACTGAGCCAGCATACCAGTCGCTTAGCAATGCTGTAGCTGGTAACAATGCCTACTGCAGGAGTCCTCGAGTACCCTGTGATTGCCATCTTGAGTGTTAGAAAAGGAAGCATAAGGGAATGTATTCTGAAAATGGCTACACTTGACACTTCCCCTTGCTGCAGGTATAGGAATAGCTTTTTGGCTGTGTAGGCTTGTCACATGCATTGAGGTATTTTTGGACATTGTGCCGTGAATGCAGACTGTGGAATTGGTGAAATATATAGTGATCTGGAAGCAAACCAACCTGCTATGCACATTTCTGGCTTAAGAGGGGAATGAAGTTGATTCTGCTATGTAAACCTGAGTTTTTCTGCCATAAGTATATTCCTGGAAAAATAAATTCCATCCTGCTTGCAAGTAAAATTTTGTGCTTCCTCAGCTATGTGAAGGAAAACCCAGAAGAATCTTAAGGTGTTTTGTTAAAAGTTGATCTTGACTGCTTAGAAATTGAACTTCTAACTTACTTAGAAGTTGATAGCTATTCCTTGGTATGAAGTTCCACTGATCACAAGAGCCACCAAACCAGTGTCACTTCCTCTGCTGAAAATACAATTGCCATCCTGTTTTTTTCAATCAGATATATCTCACCTCTGTAACTTGTGCTGTTGCAGCCTTTTGGGAGGTCTTCAGAGCCTGACTGCAGTGTAGTACAATGTGTAGTTACCTTCTTGCTCAAGGCACCAGCAAATCTGGCATCTGCCAACTCTCTCTGCTGCCTCACAACTTTCAAGCACTTGTTTACCTGTTTGCAAGCTGCAGGTCAAATTAACCCTCACTATTTCTAGCCCAGAGGTACTCAGCTGTCACACTGAGACTTTGAGTCCCGGGAAGATGCTGGAGGGTAACTGCATGGCACTCTTGGGGCATGGTGACTCACAGGAGTTCACTCCCTGAGCTAGAGCCACACAACAAAACTCGTTACTTATAGCCTCCCTTCTTCCCCCCAGTAATTACAGTCCCATTTGCTTAGGCAAATGAAGAGCTGGCTGAAATGTAGGTGGTGCTGAGAAAGTCCTCGCCATTGTACATATGTACTATTACATTCCTATAGCAGTAATAGTTCTAATTTGTCAATGAGCTGCACTGAGGAGTACTTTCAAGATAAACAACTGTATTAAGCTCTTTCACAGAGTCTTTACAAGCAGCATGTGTATGGAAAGAATTCAAAAGCTCTGGAGTACATCACAGATAGATACATTTGTTAGAGCAATGTGTGTATGGCTATTTATTTTTTTTAATGGACTCTAGAGTAATGAAAAACTTCGCCATGTAACTTCAGCTCTGTGTTTTGTTCTTATTAGTGCTGCTACCACATCTCTGATACAGCAGAGACACAGCGGTACAAAAGAGGATTAGCTTGATTCCTAGCTTAATTAATGATGCCGATATAGTTATTTTTATTATGGTCCTTCTTATTTTAGCTTATCTTTCACTGCTCTGTGAGTTTTGTATGCAAGTAAAGAGACGGGGCATTTACTCTGGAGTAAATCTACCGACTCAGTTTAATATTGACAGCTTTATCTGGATTTAAGCCACTGTATATAGAATCCAAATCTGAGCTGACTTCTGCCTGTGAGCACACAGGATTTCTTTTTGTGAACTTGGTACAGTTTCAGTGTTTGCAGTAGTCTTGTAAGTCTAGATGTTTTAAGGTTCATTCACTGTGTGAGCTGACCATCTGCTCTCAGTAATTGCAAATTCACTTCCAGTATTAATGAACTGTTCCTGTGTTCTTCCATGTCTCTAAAATGCCTCAAGCAACTGTTCCTTCCTCACATGGAAAAGTCACAACAGCTGTGGGATTCACAAGGACTTTGGTGCTTGTCTCTTGCTACACTTCTGGCAGCAAATCGCAAATAACTTTTCTAACTGCCTAATAACTGCAAACCCATTAAGTGTAACTTCTGTGACATCAGAAAAAACCCCTTACTTTAAAACAACCCTAATGGGATTGGGGTGTGTGTACACCTGGGCCTGCTCTCAGGGCCACCTACTAACTGGAACGTGCCAGAGAGAAGGACACAGCTTGAGTGTTGGCCAGAGCAGCTGCATGGTGCCCAGCAGAGCTGGGGCTGGATGTGTGAGGTGAGGATGCACCTCCCCATCTCTAGGCAGCCCCTGACATCAATGGCATAAATGTCTCCTTCGTAAGGTGGAAGGACGCTCATGCTACTTCCCACATTTTTGTTTTGCTAGCAAACAAGGAGAATTCTGTCTTCTTGACAAAAAAATGGTCTTTTTCATGCATGCAGCCATGTCTGTTTTACTGTTATGTATCCTACTTTGGTAAAAGACTAGTCCCAGGAAGAGTTAAAGGCACTGCTTTGCACAGTGCTTCCCTGCACACTGCTTTGGGCCTCCCGCTCTGGAGCCGCAGCTGCAGCCTGAGCCCCAGCGTGGCCTCCCTGCCCTCTGCATGGGGACAAGCTCAGCACCACAGCCTCAGCGTGAGTCCCAGCATGGCCTCCCTGCCCACTGCATGGGGACAAGCTCAGCACCACAGCCAGAGGGTCCCTGCCAGGCCATGTGGGGAGAACAGGCAGACTCAGCCCACCAGAGCAAGGGGTCGTAATCCAAAAGACTGTCTCCTGCCCCTGAGTACTTATCCTTGCAAAAATCTTCTTCCCAGCTGAATTGCCCAAATTGTATAATTGGGCACAAATTACCCGATCACTGCTTCCTTGCAAAACAGCCATCAATGGACAAAGTGGCACTCGCGTTTGGCATAATACCTTAATGCTTTGAGGTATCTGCCCACCAACCAAAAGGGACTTAAACCCACAGTCCTCAAATCTTAATAGGATATATGACCACAGGGTTGCCAAGTACTTGAAAGCAGTACAAGGAAGAGGAATAAACAAACATTTTCACTAAGGTCATTGTTTTTTATCGGGCTGCCCTGAAATTGCATTTTAGGAATTATGTGACATATTTATGCTGTTTAATGATCTGTGGCAAAACTGTGGAAAACATGACAGAGGTTGCAGAAGACACGAAAGTCTTTAATTAATCCAGATGGCAGAAGATAAAGGAACTTAAACAGGACATAATTAAGTGTGGTATATGAACAGCACAACAGCAGATGAAATTCACATTGCAGAAAGCAGGGCAATCAATAATTGCAAGGAATAATCCGATCTACACTGACCCTTTGCAGGTTTCTAGATAACCTATCACAAATTAAGTTTGCAAGGAGACATCAGGTCTGATTTCCATCTTTTGGGCTCTATAGGGGCCGTGTTCCTTCGCCTCCTGTGAAAGTCAGGGTTTAATGTCCTCCCTTGGAACACAGGTCTGTGCAGGTCTCGTCTCCAAATTTTTGCTTTCACTGTGTCTTTCACCCAGGATGTGATGCAAGCTCTGAATAACCCAGCAAACCCCAGTTTGGACTCAAACTGGAGGAACTGATTTTTTACCGGTATTGATTCTTGTCTTGTACTATTCCTATGTGTTTCTCAGTGTACCAAAAAATTTCCTTGGGTTTCTTCCCCACCCACCAGCCTTCACTGTGGTTTTGCTGTGCACAGTGTTTGCTGCTGTAGTTTTCCAGCAAACTCCGCTCATTAAATCCTGCACGTGCTTGACATCCTTTGTGTTGACTGCTGCAGCTTGCCAGGCTCTGGTGAGTGACATTCAAATAGAAGAATCTATTTTAAAGGTGGCCTGTTATGGCTGGGTGCTCATTGTTTACCTTGGGCTTGTCACGGAGGAGTAGCCTTCCTCCAGCCAGCTGCATGGCATTCTCCTCATCGTCATCCTCATGGATGGAAGCCCCATTGTCTGGGCTTGTTCAGCCTAGAGGAGATTTCCACTGCAGGGGGACTTCGTTGCAGCCTTCCAGTACCTGAAGGGAGCATACAAACAGGAAGGGAATCAACTTTTTAAAAGGGTAGACAACAGCAGGTCAAGGGGGACTGGATTGAAGCTAAAGGAGGGAAGGTTTAGATTAGATATTAGGGGGAAGTTTCTTACAGAGAAGGTGCTGGAATGGGCTACCCAGACAGTTGGTGGATGCCCCATCCTTGGAGGTGTTCAAGGCCAGGTTGGATGGGACCCTGGGCAACCTTGTGTAGATCCAGACCTGGAGGTTGGTGACCCTGCCCATGGCAGGGGAGTTGGAACTCTATCATCCTTAGGGTCCCTTCCAACCCAGACCATTCTATGATTCTATGATCTCCTCTTCCAGGGTCTCCAGTTGCAGATGAACAGAGCTGGCTGCCCGCAGTGGGTCCTGCTGCTCCCACCGGCCTTGCTCCACAAATGCGATTGTAACATTTTAACACCAAAAGAAAAGAGATAATTCTCATTTTTGGTGTTTCCCATTCCTCATCTCATTTTCACTGGGTTGGGGCAGCTGGGGCAGGCGTAAGGGCTTCACGGCCTCTAGTGGGCAGCGACCAGAGCTGCAGGACTTCCCAGCACTGCCTAAAGTCACACAAAACTCCCTTTTTAAAAAAAAAAAAAAAAATCAGTGTCTGTTTTTCCCAGTTCCCTGTGGAAACAGGGCTTTTGCAAATATTCCCTCTGTGTGCACTGTCTGTGTGTCATGCCCTCAGCAGCACCTCTGGAGCCTGATTTCAGGTTGATGTGAGAGAGGTGCAGAGATTTCCCAACCAGTGCCTCCAGAGTTTGTGTCAATATACACAAACTTGTAACGTTCTTTCTAGCAGCAAGGCTGTTTGTTACTGCACAACTTTGCATAGCACAAGACCCCAAATTTTCAGCATCACAGGGAGATTACATGTATGGAAAAAGCAGCTTGGAAATCCGTTTGTGAATCAGGTGTATTTGTTCACGAGCTTATAGAAATCCTGACCCTTAATTTTATTTGATAATTCAGTTAGTGTGGACTCAAAGAACATCACGCCACTGTCAGATAGGGCTGGGAAGGCAGAGGGAAGACCCTCCAAGTTGCTGGTACTGCTCAGACCATTGCAGCATACTGCCTGCTCCAGCACTTATAAATCTAAATGGGTGCCTGAAAGACACCCTGATCCTCACATTTCCTTTCTGGCTTTAGTTGCCCTAGTCAGGCTGGTTTATAATAGCAATCAGTGAAATATAGCAAATGAAAATGAAACTCGTAGATAGGCTCTTCATCAGAGTTCAGACAAGCCATTCCTATACGACCATAAGAACACCACTATGAATATTCCTTTGATGTGGAATTGTATGGGATAAATCCTTTAGGTAACTTATCAAGAAAAACTTTCCTGAAAAATGTTTGCATGAGTGATGCCTTTTCACCTTTTCCTTGGCTGTAGTAAAGGTGAGAGGAAAAGGTACAACTGGGCTGCGGGCTTACTTTAGGTTAATCCAACAAAACAGACACTCCAAGTGAACAAGAAGGCATGGTATTGTCTCTTTCATCTTGTCTTCCTTCTTGTAGCATTAGCTACATTTTCAGTTTTACTTGAAAACCTTTTCTGTCAAGTCAGATGTCGGATGTCTTTGCTTTACTTAGAGCATCTGAAAATATTTTTAAACGTAATGAAGAGAGGTTAGGTTGAAGTTGTAAGATGGTGATCTGTTAAGTATACCTGAAGCAGTTAGGATCTGACTTCTCATTTTAAAGGCACTTACTTCTCATGTGTTACGAACACTTGAAACGACAAAATTACTGGCAATGACTTTTCTGAGCTCATACCACAAATGCCAAGCCTGCAAAGATTGAAAATGACTCACATGGAACTATTCAGCCTTGTCCTTGGGTACAGAATATCTTGCAGAGGGTGTTATTTTTTTCTCTCATTTTTCATAGAAGTGATGTATGAAACCAAAGAAGATTGTGGCCTTTTTGTGCTAGGAAGTCTTTGTTGCTTTTGCCAAGAGAGTTGGAGGAGGGCAGGGCCGAGTGTGACATCGTGTGCTTTTGGCACACAAAAATGTGTCTAATTGGGACTGTTTTAGGAGGTAGTAGAGTGATAGAAACGAAATCAAATCTCACTGTCTCTCCTTCTGAAAAATCTCTTCCCTCTCTGCTCCCCTGTACTCAGGCTCTTCATTCCTCAGACCCAGCAGTGGCCTCTGTCTTGGCTGCATTGGCTGTAAACGATAGCCTCACGTGTCCGGGTAGCTTCCCAGCACTGACATACGTAATCAAGGCCCTTACAGCAAATCTCACTTTGCAGGAAATTACTTTGGTAGAATCCATCATTTTCCTTGCCCAAAGCTGCCTAACATACTGCTCTGTTATCTGTTTTTCTTTCATTTTCTCACCCTCTGTAAAGCACGCTGAGAGACCTGGAGGACCGTGGCGATAGGAATGTGATTAGTAATGATTTTTGTGCACGTATGCGATGAGAGAGAACAAATTTGTCAATAGCCTAGCTTACCCCAAAAAAACACACAGTGGTTCTTTGGGTTTCTGAAAGGTCAAGGAGACAACATTGCATACTTCAGGCATGCCGAATTTTGCTCCAAAAGAGTCTTTATGTCATTTAAGAATAAATTTTATACCGTGCCATACTCACAAACCAGACCCCTTTGCTTTCTCTTCCATCGGTGTCTGGATGAGAGAATCACACACTGACTGGCACTGCTAACATCAAGAATTCATGTCCGGTCCCTAAGTGCTTGTTCAAAATAAACCTCTGATGTCTTGATTACCGCCTGTTAAGCTCCAGAGCAGTTGCTCAGATGAATTGCCAGCATGGAAGCATTTATTATTTTTTTTCCTGCTGATGTTTGAGGCAGGGCTGTACAGAAAAACTTTGTCTGTTGCTTAGAGACAATCTTCTCCTGCGATAAGCAGCACCGTTCCTTGTTTTAATGAATCCCACCTCAAAATCTCTAGGAAATGCACGATAATCTGAAGAGGTGAGGTAAGCCTTCTAGGCTTGTTTGGAGTTGGTTGCTTTGCGGGATGCAAAAAATCTCAGTTATATGGATGTGCTGTCAAAACTTTGTGGTAGAAATGAAAGAGGGTGTGCTGGGACACTTGTTTTCTCCCCAGCTTTAGGCTGCATGAGTATGACTACTCAAAGCCTTACAACAGGAGAGTTGCTTTGTGAAGCGTTCTGCATGTCTGTTTTCATACACATGGTTGCGAATTTTTGCATAGAAAGCTAAGAGTGGAACTGCTGTAGGGTTATTAAGGTGTATTTCGCAAATGGGCTTTCTACAAAGAGGCTTTTGGATGCTGGGAGCATTCTGCCATAATGAAAATATTTCTTCATTCAGATGCTGCTTCTTATTTCTGATCTGGAATTGTATTTTGGTCAGACCTTAAGAAATTTAATATCAGAAACCTTTCATATGCTACTGTGTTCACCTTTATGTATTTTATGTGATCTCAAGTCCTGCCTGCTCATAAACAGGGTGTTTGGGAATACAGGAGCCTTGTCAGATAAATTACCTGAAATAGTCACGGGCCTGACCTTGGGAGATGATGGTGGAAACTCTACACTTTGGGCTGTAGCACACTGAGTGCGTTAACTGTGGCTCTGCTGAGAGATAGGGGAAGTTCTACCCCGGGCAGAGATTGTGCCTGGTTTCAGAAACTTCAGCAGCCCAGCTAGAGCAGTGTTTGGAAGGAGGCCCTTGAAGGTTTAGGCAGTGCAGGATGTGTTCTCGGCCATTTGCTGCTCTCCAAGCCAACGGTACGCTAGCGCTTGGCTGGGTATTCGGAGAAGGCTCTGTTTCCATAGGTATTAGTGCTTGAAACCATTAAGTGTTCCACAGCTATTTTACAAGAGGGGTAATTACATCCTGTCGGCAGAAATTATTCCCACTGTTTAATTTGGAAACCATATTCTTTGCTTCCAGTCTTGTATTGCTGCATTGCAAGTGGCAGCTGCATTTTCTGCCCAGGGTGGTGGCACTTCTCGCTGACATGTGCATGGGGGATGATAGCAATGGCGATGATGTCCCTCAGGATGACATTTCAGGTTTGCATGTGACTGAAGCAATTTGAAATGGTGCAGGCAGATGGCTTCAGGAATCCAACTGTTCTTCACAGCAACAAAAATAGCTTTTTTTAGCTCTCGTTTCCTTGAAGGAGGGATCCTCAGCCAGCCCCTGGGTGCACTGGGTCTTGAGACAAATGCTGATGCTGAACTTCTCTCTTGTACTCTATCCTTTTTGAGTCTGTTATGTACAGAAGGAAATCAGCGCTCCAGATGATTATTGTCTGTTAGTGGTGGGTTTAATTACTGATTTTCAGGACACCCAATTAACTTTTTGCTGAAAACAAGATTTTTTTTCCTCCCCTGAAGCCGATGATTCACATTTTAATACAGATTTTTAAAGAAGTTTGACTCATGCAGCAATGCCAAGAATTTTTGAGCTCTTTGAAGCATTTTGAATGAACTAACAAAATACCGTGCCTCCTCCATGCACAAACTGAACCTCACGCTAGACAGGGCTCCTGTCACTGACGTGCAGTAAGTGCCATTTTTAGGCCCTTGGAGATGCTCTCTCCCACAGGACCACCTTAGGTGCGGAAGCAGAGAGCCAAGGAGGAGATGATACTGAACGGAGAACAGTCCTGCTAGTTCCCAGAAAGGTAAAAATCTCAGGGAACAGAGCTTTCTGAAGAGCGTGGGGGATCAGGTTGGGATTTATCATCCATTTTCATCAAACCAAAGCAAAGTGCTCTGGGAGCCCCTGCTTTGCATCCAGGCAAGCAGGTAGATCAGCAGTGATGAGTAAAGCAGAGAGGTGCTGCTTGACTTTCATAAGCGAGACTCAAGCTGCAGAGTTTAGAGTTGAAAAACATTTATGTTGGCTATTAAAGGGAACACATGTGACACAGAGATATGCCATGCAAACTCCAGAGATTTTCCAGCAGGAGAAAGACTCTGAAAAGCTAAATGAGTACAGAGTATAAATGAGAGAGGTTTTCCTGAAAAATAAGTTAGGTAATACATATTTTGATCCTTCAAAGAATGTGTTTTATATTAAAAAGTGCAAAAGTGTATGGCTTTCTCATCAGGTGGAAATAGTACAACTATCCTACTTTACATAACCACCATGATAGTAAACGAATGAGAAATAATTCAGGATCCCTTTGGGAAACAGCAATCTTAGGCCAGAGCACCAAGTGCACAAAAACTTTATGTTCCCCCATCTCTGTAGTTTTTCAAAATTTCATAACATTTAGGAAAAAATATGAATGTGTTTATAGGGGAAACCTGAAGACAAAGTTTGCCTGGTCCTGGTAGCACACAGAATGAAACCTTTGCCTCACGTTGTCCTCCAGAACCTGCTGGGGTTAGCACAGGACGTGTGATAGTAAAGCAGGATGAAAGGGAAGCGACACGCAGAGGGGCACTGGCTCCATGTGCCCTTCCTCTGCGGGCAGCCCGGTTTGTACGGTTTGTACACTGGTTATCGGCGGCGTGGTGCCCTGATTAGGAGATAGCAGCAGGAAGTGCTGGCATAATCTGGGAGGTTGGCAGTTGGGGGTGACGGAGGAGATCAAAGGCTTGGATGTGTTTGCACACTGGAGAATAATTGCAGGTTGCTCCCAAAACGTGTCCTGGCCAGACAGCCTGTCTGTCGCTCTGTCCGGCAACGTGTTTCCAGAGGAGAGGCGCGTACAGGGCGCACACAGCTCTGAGTGCAAGGCTGTGCTCCGTTCTTGTCCCCCACCATCCAGCCCCTGTTCAACTTGTGTTGGTGGATTTAGAAAAGCTGTTAGAGGGGAAATGGCTTGGTACATCAAAGGAGATTGAAACCGTGGTCGTGTTTTAGTCTGCTGTCTGCAGGCAGGACTAGACTGCTCTCATTGCTTGCAGCTGACGGGTGAACACCAGTAAGGGGAAAAAAACCCAAACCAGCTTTTGAGGTGGAGGACCACGCAGCCCACCCATGAATAAGTTTCATCTGAAAATGGAGCTAATGACCAGCAGAGGAGCACAGCTGCCAAGCAGTGACAGGGAAGAGATGTTGGGAGAAATGAGTGCTCATCGTCATTTTCCTCGTCCTTCCAGCACACTCCTCCTCTCGGTATCTTCTTCTCAAGGTACTCAAAGTGTTTCCAGATCTATATAGCAGCTCATGCGTGCTGTCTTAGCAAAGCATGCAGGAAAGATAATGTGTTCATGAGTATCCTAAGAGTTTTAAGATGCAAAATATAAGGTTTTTCATAGTTCTGTTTACCACATTATAAGCAAATACACTGCAATCAGCATGCCTTTAAACCATTAAAACCTTTCCCCCAACAGCCTCCTGGTAGAAGGTTTGAAATACTAGATTTATTCAACTCCTAAAAAGAGTCCAGAGCCAAGCAGATACAGCCATCCTGGTTGCACTGAGGTTGAGCCTTTCTATTTACAAGTTGCAGAGGGAAAATGGTAATTTATTCCACTTCCTTCCCCCACAGTGTGGTTGTGGGGAGCTGAAACTATTTGTGAACTTGGTGTTTCAGCAAGGCCATAAAACCAAAGGGTCTGTTGAGTTTGAGACCTCCTGAGGACCTTTCCAGCCTGAATTATCCCAAGCCCCTATGATTTTATGAGCTAGCTTTTTATAGACAAGGCAGGGCAGGCTTTCACCAGAGCCCATGGAGCTATGCGGTTGCTCCCTCTGCCATACTTTCATCACAGGGTCTGAGTGCTGAAGGTCCTTGGATGGAGTCCTAGCTCCTTGCAAAGGAGCTCTTTACATCAAGGTGAAAGGTCTTTCTCTGACAAAAGTCCAGCCACCAAAATGGAGCTCATAGAGTTTCTTCAGTGTTTCTTCTGGTGATTCCTCAAGTGTCAGCTACAGGTCAGAAGGCCCCAGTGAAGATTGGTGTGGCACCCTAAGCTCTTCCCCAGCAGAGCTTTCTTGCCAGTTTAACCTCTGGGCAGGAGGTCATCCTACCAGCTGAATAAATCCAGGTTTCTAAGTCTTTCACTTCATATGATATTTTTGAAGCTCTTTTTAAATGATAATGAAACTAATTACAACACATCACCTCTTACACCTGACCTAGGGAGCCACGGTTTGAGAAGTACTCTCTGAATTTTGATGGCAGTCAGATCTGGTATCCAGTCTCAGGAGATCTCACGACTGTATCCAAGTGAGAGGGGGAGTGCGGGCTGGAGTACCTGCACATCAGTGGCAGGAAGAACTATCCTTCATGCCTGGGATGATATCTGTACTACCAAACGTAGAGGGGTCAGGGATCCTATGGCCAGGGGACATAGACTGACTCATGTTCACAGTGCAGTGCAGATGATCTGATTTCCAGGACTGGAACTCATTCCATGGCCATCTTGTCCTCAGCCATACTGGGCTACTTAAAGCTCTGTTCACAATTACCAAATAGTGTGGCCCAACAGGAGAAGATTTTCCTAAAGGAACATTCCTGAGAAACCAACATCTATGCTAGCAAATTTTCCTGCTTTATTGTGGATTTACTCTAGTTTGAGCTCATGACTGTATGCTTACTGGTGGTGGGTACAGATCACTGTCTGGAACCAAAGCACATGGAGGATGATATAGAGTAAATATATTTTTTTTTCACCTGCATCAGGCTTTTGTCTTGTTATCAGGTGATGGTCAATAGTCTCAAGGCAGAGAAAGAGCAAATCTTGCACTGTATGCCACAAACATTACTTAAGGCAGATTACGAAATGCTCTGTAAAAGTCCTTGGAAGATTCGCATCCCAAGTTCATACAGTGTATGTCACACTGTGTTACAGAATCATAGAATGTGCAAGGTTGGAGGGGACCTTTAAAGGTCATCTAGCCCAACCCCCCTGCAATAAGCAGGGACATCTTCACTAGATCAGGTCACTCAGAACCCCATCAAACCTGACCGTGAATATCTCCAGGGATGGAGCCTCCACTACCTCTCTGGGCAACCAGTGATCCATCACTCTCATACTGAAAAGCTTTTTCCTAATATCCAACCTAAATCTCCCCTCTTCTAGTTTAAAACCATTATCCCTCATTCTACTGCTACCTGCCCTCATGAACAGTTCTTCCCCAGCTTTCTTAGAGGCACCTTTCAGGCCTTTAATCTCTTCTCACAGCCTTTGCCAGAGATTCAAAGTTTTGTTATTATTCAAACGGGTACGTACCACTGATAGGTCTCATTTGTGGATTTTCAAGTGCATTTTAAAGGTCAAGCAAGTAATTTTAATCAGTCGTGGTTTTTTGACAGCTGATAAGTATTGAATGTACAGCAGCATCTGGAAAGCAGATTAATTATATTTGCCATTGCGTATTTGATTCGGGTGCAGGGATAGTGCTTCTCCCTCATCAAGTTACTGGCACTGATCAACCAGTGCATCCACAGGAGAGCACTGTCGTTGCAGTACTTCAAATCTGAGTCACAGCTGCTTGGACGGGGGGCCGGGACCCGTGTCTTATGGCTGCTGATTAAGAGAGTAGTAGCTGCATCAGAGCAGTGCTGCCCTTGGCTCAGAGCATTCCTGGCTACTTAATCCAGTTCTTCTGGGCTTCCTGGCTAGTAACCACTGGGAAATTTGTGTGGTGTAGTTGTTCTCAAATCCTTGTGTGTAGGACACCCGTGTGATGGTTGTGGGGAGCTGTCGGGTTGCAAGATGCCAACTGAACGTCCTCAGTTACTGTCTGAAGAACTGTAAGTAAAGAAAATGAAAATATTTTCCCATTTCCACAAATGGCAGTCGTAGCCTGGGAGGAAGGCTTGGGCTCTGGTGCTGTAACATCAGCTTCTACCAGGGGAACTAAAGGGCTAACTGCATCTCTTATGGGAGCAGTAGTATGTACAGGAATGGGCAGCAAGGCTGACCAGCCCTGGCATGAAGCAGATTAAATTCTTCAGCTTTTTAAAAAAAAACCCACAAAACAGGATTAAATGGGATCTGACAGAGCCCATGACGTTATCTATCATGTAGGAAAACTGAACTTGTGAGAATGGAGGGGCATGCAATGAAGTGTAAGTGTAGTTGGTGTAAGTAGGCAGAAGTGCTTTTTTGGGGTGTTTTTCCACTACTTTTTCAGAATGCTTGGAGCAGAGCAACACAGGCTGCTCTCAAACCCTTCCCTCAGTCGCTGGTGGAGCTGAAAGTCGAGGGGTCCTTGATCCAGCCTATGGCAGCAGCTTGGCTGCTCTCCAGCAATCCCTGGACAGGACAAGGGCAGCAGTCAGGGGACCCTGTGTGCCACCAGGACATGATTTGCTGATGGCTTGATAGGCTCTGAGCAATCCGAGCAACCTGAGTAACCCAATCTAGTTAAAGGTATCCCTGCTTACTGCAGGCAGATTGGACTAGATGACCTTTAATGGTCCTTTCCAACCCAGTACAGTCTATGATTCTATGATTATAGCGATGAAGGAGATGGCTTTAACCATGAGCCCTGCCAGCACCTTCAGCTGGGATGTAGCTCTCACCTTAGAAAAACCCAAGCCCCCCAGGATTTTGCAGCTCATTCAGACCGTATCCAGCTCTGCCCAGTCATTTTTAATTTCCACAGCAGAATTTCTGAAGATCTGGAGGGTGGAGGCTTAAAACAATTTACAGAAACTCAGCTCTGTTTTGCACTGTACACAGGAACAAAGTTCGTGGCGCTGGCTTTACAGTACCACCTTGCTTTTATACTCCCTGCTTTGTTAAACATGATAATGAGCCCAGCGCTGTACAGCGTGCTCGGTGCTGCTAAATAAAAGTATTTCCTGCCCACACTTCAAAAGAGCTGCTGGGACGGGTAGAGGCTCTTTCCAGCTTAGGGGCTGCTAGCACTGGGTTAGCCTGCCAGCGAGCTCTGTATGGCGAATGTAGATTTATCCTCGTAAGAATGACAAGCCGCTGTTCAAAGCGAAACATGACATCAAGCGGTTCACCGAGGCAGCGTGTTTTACCCTATTCCCCCTCTGGAACAGAGAGGAGTTTTGTGTTACGTTAATCAGCTTCTGAGCCCTGAAGGTCACAATTATCTGGCCGCTATTTTTCAGTATTAGTGATTTTAGTACATGATTAACTTTCACGAGTGCATCGTTAAGGTGAGGAATTGTTTTTGAAGTTTCAAATAGAGCAGTAGGTCTTAGCTGTAGTATTTGCCATACTTGCTCAGCCACTGTTAAGAGGGATGATTTATAGAAAATCCAGCTGTGAGTTTTCGTTTCTTCAAGAGCAGGAGGCGGGACTAGAAACCAACCTAAAACCAAGCGGAGCATTGATCAGAGTAGAAATGATGTAGAGCACAGCTCCGCAGAAACAGCTAAGCATCGTGGAAGTATTAGCTGGCAGCGATAAGGAGGCGGAAGCAGCGCTCGGTGACAGAGGAGCCATCTGTCAGGAACTGGGAATCCGATTTCAAGAGAGCAGAAAATGAAGTACAGAAGAAAGTGATTTTGGTTCAAAGGTACAGTGAAGCCCAAGGATCTCTGTGGACAGTAAGTTTCTATACCGTAGCAGGGATATTTAATGCAGCAGCTAGTACTGTTTGGATGGGCTTTTCAGCTTTGAAAACAGACATAAGTATCTCCTTTTTAAAATAGCTGTTGCTTAAAGTTTTTTATTTATTTTTAAGCTTATCTGTTTGAGGTGGCTTGTTTAAAAACTTGTAAACAAACTTTAAAACTGCTGGTGACCATCGCTTCAGAGGGTGGTTTTGTTTAATAAGGTCATCTCCTGTTGAGGAGAAGATTTATTCGTAACCTTTCTGAAAAATATCTTAGAAGAAAAGACTGCTTTGGCCCCAGTTGTGAGGTGAAAGGGGGTAGGCAAGAATATTTTTTCTGGAAAGGGGAAAGGAGTTCCCACCCAAATAGATCTAAACTAACTGGAACTACAGTGTATAAACACCCCAGGGCTAAATCCTACCCTCACTTACACTGATGTAAGTCAGGTTTAAGTCTACTGCAGTTAATAAAATTACTCCTGATTTAATTAAGGGTAGAATTTGGTTGCACATTTCTTAATAATGAAAAAGCCCCATGGTTCTTTCCAAAGTACATTTTATGTTACCGGATTATTAAGAACATACTTTAAAATACGTTAAAAGTAATTGCAAACTCACGTTGTGATGCATCTTTTGTCATGTATTTGTATCCCTCTTTGAAACTAGCACAAAAGCCAGCGTGAGATATTGTAAGCAATTGTATTATTTCTTGTTAGCAGGTTCTCAGATAAGGTTTGTACTGCTCATAGTTTCATGCTCTTTTCAGTTCAGTGGCTCATATTTGGGGTGATATGCTTTAATCTCAAAAGGGTTTGTGAAGCTTTGGCTTGGGAGCGATAGGAGATGTAGCAGAAAAGTGTCAAAAGTTCTGTACAAGACCCCAGACTTTGGGAACAAAACTGTTCTATTACAAATTACACAGAAAAGTCACTCTTGTTGCAGTGGTTTTAATGTGTGTGTTAGAAGCAGGAGCATTGGCTGCTGACAGGGGGAAAAAAAAAACCAACCAAAAAAAAAAACCAACCACCAAAACCCCACTCACTATTATGGCCCAATATGGATGACAAAACACTGTAGCATGTGTGGGAAAATGGCTGCAGTCCAATGTCTGGAACCATTTATCTTCTGGTAGAGTCTGGAAGATGACTGTTTTATGTATTTTACAGAAATCCCTGCTGATTGATTTCATTTACTTAGGGGGAGGGGGCACGGTGACTGATGGCAGGGACAACTGGGGGTGGGGGGGTGGAGCAGGGGGAAAGTGGATTCTTTACATTATCCTGACATCCTGTTCTGGTTAGGGTTGTTGGCACCTTTTGAGGGGACCAGACTCTGCTGGGCAGCCTGGTACGTCCTGCTGCTGCTTTTGCTGCTACACACAGACAGAGGTTTGCTGCTTCTTTCTGGGTCTCAGTGAGCTGAAAGTTGCGGGTTCTGCTTCCATGAGCACCAGGCACATTGTGGAAATGAGGATTCACGGAGGTGTGAAGGGGAATGGCCAGAAACGGGCACACGTCTTGGTAGTGCTGCCAATAGTTTGGCTGATGGTGGGTGCTGTTACTGAAGAGGAAGGAAAGAATTTGTGAAAAATCTGGAGGAGAAGTCTGTTTTCAGTGTGGCTTCAGGGCTTGCTGAAATAGCTCTTCCCACTTTGGCACATGAGGTCTGTACACTGCGATGATGATAGAATTTTCTTCTGATGTTTGTTGCTAAAATAGCCACAATTCATGGTGGTTTTTTATTTGTAAGGAATAAAGAGCTTGTCAAACATGGTAGAGACAACAGGGGTATGCTGTACATCTATGTATTGCCTTTACCTTGCTATTGGTTTTGTGTGTGCTCCGCCTGCCTGTCCGTCAAGGTGTTTGCCTTCAAATCAATTAGTCTCACATCACGGCACGACAGTCGCTTGGTTTATACCAGGCATATCTACAGATGTTTGCTTTCATGTTCCAGGGAGTCAGTGCCAACATTTTCATATGATGAAACAAGAGTGGGGGGACACGTTTTTCCTAGTCAGTATGCTGCTACTGTGTTGAGTTTTAGCAAAAAATTGGGAGAAAAATTATTTTTCCATTGACAATACTGGATTTTGGACCCTTAAGTTTCTTCACAGTCTCCTCTATTGATGGGGTACAATGACAAGTCCAAAGCATGCTCACATAACAGACCCAGAGAATGGGAAAAGTACTGTGTCTTTCCCAACACAACTAGTTTTCCAGACATAACCCACCTCATACAGTCAAATCTTTCTTCACTAAAAGAGTGGGATGGAAAGAAAGTTCTTCTACTTTACCCCAAACACCAAGGAAGCTTCCAAGTAGTTTTACCAGGTCAGTAGGAGCAGTGTACTTAAACTGTATCCCAAGAATAAACACAGCGTCACCTCCCTTCTGGACAGCATCCTGTACTATTTGCCCTGTGGTGTCATTCAGCCCACTCATGTTCTCTGGCTTTGCTGTTCATCTTGATGCGCACTCGTTTTCTGTGTCTGTTGAGGTTGTGCTCATGGCTATCAGACATCTCTCTTACTCATGTATTGACCTCTGATTTGTAAGTTTGCAGGAATTAAGATTAATCGTACCCTTTTCTACTTTCTTAATTTTCTCAGCTTCCTTTTCAGCCACTACTTGTTTTGGTTATCCTCCCACAGAACAGTTTCTTGTTGGGACCCTCCCAGAGGGGTAGGCAGATTTGCTTTTGGTTGAGTTTGAGCCTCTCCAGCTTTTTAGTAGATCTAATTGAGGAGGGCAGTGGGTAGTGCCATGGCTTTCAGGTGAAGGTAACGGTTCTTTTCCTTGGGTCTGACACTGAGCTGCCCTATGATACTGAGCAAATCTAGTGCCCTGGTGACATCTTTAGCAGATCTGCCTTTATGATGGAGTCCTTGAGAGGGACTGTCTTCCTCACTGAGAAGATTCTTAATGAGGCAGTGCTGGTAAATCCAGTGTCTTTAATCTTGCATTTGGGCAGGAGGGGAAAAAAATTGCTCTAAGCTGATGTAAATTTCTTTTTTTCATCCAGTGGACTGTGTTCTCCTGGTAATTTGGGCTGCCAGCCCCTGGCACTTCCTCTTCTGTAAAGATTTGTTGGATGGTTTGCTCGGGCTCCAGCCATTGCAGCTACTGCCCACACAGTTCCTATGTTTTTATTAGTCAGCTCTTACATCTGGCACCAAGTTGCCTTCCTTAGCGTGCTACTTCTTACAGGTAAAACACCTCAGGAAATATTTTACACACATTGTACATTATCCCATTAATCTTCAGTAAGTTTTGTCCTTTCGTACTTTGCGATACAGCACACAGCAATCATAGGCTGGGTGGCAGAACTACAGCTGCCTCTTGTTTGCCTATCAGATATTGTTAGAACCGGAAAATTAGATTTTTTTTTTAAAAAAGAAGTGAGCTCTCTAGGCCATGGAACACTATAAAACCTCCCAGTGAGTGTCTGCACAGGACATACGGCCACAGCAAAGCTGTTACATACTAAATGAGTTTGGAGTAGGGGCCCAGCAAATGCAATGCATAAGTAATTTACTTACTCATTTATAATCCTAACCTAGAATCATGAATATTTGCTGTCCCATAAAGACAATGACATTATGTGACCTTTTAAAGCTTTCAGCATTAAGTGGCATTAAATTGATAGCTACTTATTTTGTACCTTTAGTGAAAAATTATGCATAAACCAAGTGGGCTTTGCTTGTAATGTACTCATAATCCTCACAGGCAAAACTCCTATCCGAATGTAGTGATTGAACATGGTTTCTTGAACTCAGCAGAAAGGTCACCTCATAAAAAATATGGGGGTATAATATTCAGGCCACCCAGGCAATTTTTTTTGGCTACAACTTTGCTTTAATTAAGTGATTGTAAAGTTAAAATAATAATGGGATTCTGATTTAAGCAGATAAAAGCCAGGGGAGCTACATTAAACTCAGTTTCCATCTACCCGACGTATCCAGACGAGCTAAGCTCTCTCGCTGTTTGAAGAACATTTTTGCACAGAGGGATGGACAGGATGGGCTGAGGTTCAGTCCTGAATGTTCTGGGGTTTGTTTATTTAAATCAAGCCGTTAGCATTGTTTTGTTCCTTAATTACCTCTGGTTTGTTGATTTATTGATGCTTTTGAAGGCAAGTTAACTCAGTAAAACATAATCATCCTGGGTCACGTAAAAGCTCCTATTAAATCTGGGGATGTTACAGACAAAAGGAAAGGGTTGGTTGAGGGGAGTTTTGGGGAGATAGGTCTTCCATGCATGGGTGAAAATGGTTGTAGCTGACTCTTAAGGATGGAATTGAGTTACTGAATTGCAAATGAAATGGAAGGTCTTGCAGAATCACTGGTTAGGGCTGTCTTGGTTCTTGAAATCTACCATTGTGTCAACAATTTGGGCAGAAGGGGAATGGGAAACAGTGGTCCTGAAGAAGGGATTGGTAGCTGGAACATCTTGCTGCAAAGAGCAAAGGTTGAATTTAACTATGCTGTATGAAATGGCCCTTCCATTTGGGGATGACTTTGGAGGAAATAGGAGTACTTTTTGTTTTAGCACTTGTTAGGCATACTTTGAACAGGGATGAAAATAAAGAATTGCAGTCCTTGCCAGCCACAAGCACTGATGTACAGTTGAAAAGTCAACTCTTCTGTGTCTGTGCCTGTGCCCTCCACCTGATACACCTAGAGCAGGGCACGAGCCCTTGCTTGTCAGAGAAAAAGGGTTTAGCAGATTTTTTTTTCAGGAGATATCACACCCCTCCATCAGTGGCTAATGACCAACTTGGGCAGTTCAGTTGTATTAATTTGATCCATAGAGAAATACGCACACCAGGAGAGAATGTGGTAGATACAGGAGCAATGATGTGTACCTCTCTTGTGCTCCTGAGCCACTAAATTAAAAATATAGACGTATACTAATATTTAGCACTTACATAGTGCATTAAATCACCATAAGCCTGTAAGAACACGTCTAATTTATACATCCAAATTAATAGAACAGGTAATCACACATAATAGTCAGTCTTTTCATCACTTAACCCAATGAGGAATGAAGACACTATTTTGTTTGGACTCTAATTGCTTATACATACCTGAAAATACCATCCCATATTCTCAGTTCTTTGTAATATCACCGTGAGTCTGGCGTTACAAGAACCTTTCAGGCAGCTGCATAATAAGTTAAATTCACTTTTAACTGAACTGAAAATTAGGAGGCTGACCCAGATCTCAGTGAGATATCTCCATTGGAGTTTTTCAGTGAACTTAGGTGCTGAACGAGCCAAACCAGTTCATTTATAAAAAAATTGTTTGAAAATCATCTTTCACATAATAGTGTGGAAAGCCTGGTACTGATAATAAGCACACTGGCAGACTTAAAGGCAGCAGTCAAACACCCTCACGCTTTGTATTATTAATTTATATTAGATTTATATTGCCCACCCGAGCTTCCAGAATTAATTCAATAGGCAGCTATAGCTCTGCCTTAATTCCTCAGCCTTGGTTGCTATAGCATCCAAGTTAGGAAAATATCTGCTGTCTCCAGGTGGCCGAGCATGCAGATGGGTGAATTTAGGTGAGCCATGAGCAGTAATTTAGGGAGACATGAGGTGGTATCCTACCACCAACAGGTATTGTCAATGGTTTTTGCAAAAAGAGGCAAGGAGTTGTGAATGTCACTGGGAAACCTGGGCTTTATTTAGCTAGAGTGAAAGAAACAGCCTGTACCAGCAACCTACATTTGTGCTAAGAGGCTCTGGTAGCAAACTATAAAACAACATAATGAACTGTTCAAATTAAATACAAAGTTAGAGATTAGAAAGGGCTGGTTGGTATCACCTACAGTCATGCTCAATAGTATTCCACTCTGAGATTTGTTCCACTCAGTTCAGTGGGATTATAATAGTTGTTGAATAAGGCGGCAGAACTGAGCCTTCAAGTTAAAGGCACATATAAAGAGAACTATAAGGACTGTGCAAAAAAATCCTTTCTTATTTACAGTCTTGGTACTCAGAATTTGTCCCTTGAGATCTGTGTAATATAAATACAATCCACAAATTCAAAGTTTTTAGTCTTAACAATGCTCAGGATCGATATTCAAATACTTTGGAAGAGTTTCTTTCCCCATAACGTTGTCACTGGTTTAAGTCAGTTTAATAGCTAGAATTAATTTTCATTGAAAGCATTTTTTCCCCCCAAACATTTCTTTGTTTCCAGTAAGAAAAGAACAAGAACAAAGACTACTGAACAAAATACAACTTGTCTAAAATCTCATAAAAGCTCTTGCACAAGAATCTATCAAGCCTGGGAAAATATGTGTTCTTTTGTAAAAACATATTTTTCCTTGAAGTCACTGCTAGATTGCAAAAGTTCACATAACATATTGGTATGTGTGTGTGTTTATGTAAGACGGACCTCGGTATTTCACTTTCTGATGTCAGCGTTGCCTTGGCAACTGTATTTTATTGATTAGTAGAATATATGAAATTTGTTTCAGAGCTGCATCATCTTACAAGTTCGTTTTTCTTTGTGAGAGGTGGTTTCATTTCCTTATTCTCTAAGTAAAATAGGGTTTTTCTGATACAAGAAATAACATTCTTTTTGATCCTTTTGGAGTGTTTCTGTGGCGGTACACAAAACCCAACAAAGTTTAACAAACACAGACCGATAAAGTCATTAAATACTTTGTCTACTGATCCATGCATTTCTTACTAAAGTTCTTTTGTTGTATCTGTTCACCAGGTATCTTATCTGTAACTTCACTGGTAGCCAACTGGAGACTCTGTCTTTGCAGTTATTAGGTACTACATGGTGCTTTTCCTCCCCAGATTTCGAATTCCGATTACTAACACTTTGCAAGATCTCTTTGAAGTATTACTACAGAATTTACACTTAGGTAACCTGGGATACAAAAAACTTACTCTGAAATAAGAGTAAATCTGAAATAGGAATGGGAGTAACTCCTGGATCTCAAGATTAATTTACTCTTGTTCTACCCATTATGGTTTCTCAGGTATGAAGGGCTAGTTCCTGACTTCAGACAGTAGCGTTTAACAAGCCCTTTGTCTCATCGCCAGCCCTATTTCTGTGAGTGCGGGTGACCTTCATGAGAAGTCATGGTCCTGACCTGAAGACCTTTCATTTTCACATAAACTGAGCAGAAGAGAGGATGGAAAGGGTAGGCGGGATACTGTGTCTCAGTTCAGATGATGCCATTGCCTAATTGCGTGCACAGCTGGAGACATTCACATAGTTAGATTTACCAAATATCCTCCTGGTTTTGGCTTTGTCCTTTCCCCCATGTTTGTTTATTTCATGGTTTATGAGTATGACAGGAGCCAAGAGCAGACAGGGTGTGTGGCTTCCCGGATCAAATCTAGCATAGGAGCAGTGAGATTAAAAAAAAAAAGAGGAGGCCGAGGACAAGGAGTAGGAGTACAAATAATGGATAGGAAAGTAATGGAAGTTCAGCCAGATGTTGATGTAAAAGCTGTCTTCTTTATGTAGAACTGAAAGCATAGCCATCCCTACAGTCCTAATATTAACAATTTACAAATGATAGCAGTGATTGTATTTATATGTCATACAGAGTGTAAATGATGGGAATGGGTTGTCAACACACATAGGAAAACAAGCCTGAAAATCTCTAGCACTTTCTTTAAATGTAATAGTTCCTGACAATTAAATATCCCATTGGTTGTTATCTAAATATTTATCTTCAGGGAAATTACAAGAAGTCCTCAGTCAGAGAAAACCCACGCTCTTCTGTTTTCTGTCTTAAAGATTAAATTATGTTCTACCTCTGAGAAAGCGCTCAGTTTCTGGGTCCATCCTGTTTTATTTTTGTAGATAACTTTGAAAAAAAAAAAAAAGAAAAAAGAGTCTGCCACTGACAGCAAGCAGGGACAAAGGCTCTGTTACTAGACTGTGGTTTTGAAGGCTGTTTACCATGCTAAGTCAGAGACCATAATGTGGAATCATGTTTTTAATCTTTTGGATTAAAACATTCAACAACAGGCCTTCCTAGCAATGAGGCTCTGCTAATACAGAGACTCTTTTTTTTGCAAAGATCCTGCAGTTTTACATGGATTTTCTGGGCCAGTCTTTGGCAGCAACCACACTAATTTATTCCAGATGAAAGTCAGGCCTGCTGTAATTAACAATACCATGGTATTTGTCTGAAAAATCAAGAAACACTGGCATTTGCTAGAGAGGCCATGTGTCTTGTGAAGAACCTGGTCCGTTTAATTCAAGCTTTTAGGTACCCAGGGTTAAGCAAATAGTCCAGTTCGTTTGTCATAGCTGCTTAAATTCCTTGTATGGTCTGAGGAGAGCAGCAGCTGCTTACTGAAGACCTGTGGAAGGTGATCTGTTCCCTTTCTCCATCCATCCCTCCATCCCTCCATCCGACCACTCACCCACCCAAGGATGATTCAGTCTGCCTCATTCAAGTAAATACCTCTTCCATTGGAAATATAGAGGAACAATATGAAATAAATGCTGGCACCTCCATGCAGTTGGGATCCATTTACTCATTTGAAGATGGTTGTGACTTATCTTCCTCTTGCATAACCACTCAAGAATTAGAGCACTCACTCCAGAGAGAGGAGGGCCTGAGCTCTCCTCAGTCTGAATCAATTGAGCTCACATCTTCTACATTAAAGAGGAGCTAAATTCCTCCCATTGTAGGATGACCATCCGTAAGTCTCCATGCTTTTGCTTCTTATCCTTTTGTTTTCTGTCTGTCTGAGAGGACTGTAAACTCTGTAAGGCACAAGCACTGACACAAGATTCTGATTTTGGCTGAGGTTTGTGATGAAATATGATCAACACGTGCAAATTTCTCCCTTCGCAGCGCAAAATATTGCGTGTAAAATCTTTGTTCTGGTGGATGCATGACATGGGTTTGGCTGGTATTGGTAAAAGGTGGGCTTTGTACAGCCTGTGATTTTGACATGATTTGTAGAACAGAGGGTGAGTCTCCAGTGACGTTTGACTTGATGTGTACTTAGGGAATGGTAGCTGCAAGTTGGTTTTTATGGGCATGATTATTTCCTCATTTTTGGTTGTCTCTTCTAGGGACATTTGTGCCAGGGCTTAGTAGAGCTGCAGCACTAGGAAATACAGAACTCCAGGGTCCTTTCTCGGAAATTACTCTTTAGGAGCTTTTTTGGACCTAGGCAAGTACACAGCTCATGGCAGAGGTGGTGGGCTGCAGATCTCCTTCTCGGTGCCCCAGCCCCTGAGCATCTTTTCTTGGAATTTCTAAAGAGGGAAGCGGTGGGAGGGACAGGGCTGTGAGGACAATGTTAGGGCATTATGCTGTGAGGACATTATGCAGTCACTTCTGCAACACTGGCGAGGAATGCAGCAGTGATGTGTTCCGAGTATGAGTCATTCTGGAGCTGCCAAAAGTTGGAGCAGCCCATTGCCCAGTAATGAGTAGTGGTTGACCTTTATTCTCATCTTAGAGAATATTGTAAAATTGAGCTGAATGAATTGCTTTCTGAGCACTAGCACCACTGCTGTTTAGTTTCCTACAGATTTGGATTCCTCCCCCCCCCATCTCACAGAAACCAAGTCCTTACTTCCCCTCTTCCATGCCACTCCCCACCTCTCTCCCCCATACCTTAAATATTTGTCGGGAAAGTGGTGCATATGCTGTGGCTGAGGCAGAGTGCTCTGTGCTCTTCAGCCAACTGTCTGCTGCTGGATAGTGGGTCCCCCCAACAGATGCCTTTCCCTTTCTGGAATACTAATTTGTATGCTTTTCTCTATGTCAGATTTTCTAGGACTAGTATCTTAGACACCCGGCTTCCCCAGTCAGATTTGACTGAAAGTGGCCAATAGAGTCTGAAATTGTACTGGGGTGTAGAGAGGGTGTCCCAGAGGCATAGGTGGTATGAATATTTCCTTAGGAAGCAGCGGTAACAAATATATTGTAATGCAAGCAGAAATTAAAAGTTTTAAGAAAAGGAAATTAGTAGGTGAAGCTCCCTGAGTTGTGTTGTGGAGACAGACGTAAAAGGAACATGGTTTTAGGTTTGCCATATTTTTTTTCAAATTATTATAGTGAAAAATTGTTGAGCAACTCATCATAAGGAAAATATGCTACTCACCCTGCCAGTTCATCCCTAATGTATTCCAGCCCAGCAGATGGATAGCCGGTGATGAATTTGGTCTGAGTTTATCAAGCATAGTAAACAACTATGCAGCTCATAGATGGCTAAAGTTACGTCAGCACATTTCACCTATAAAGTGTCAGTTATTTTGGTCATCCCCTACTTTGCCACCTCTAAAAGTATTAACTCTACATACTTTCTATTAAATAGCATTGTAAAGAGAAAGGTCATGAAGGCTGTGTTTAGACTTCCACCTATTTCTGTGTCTCCCCAAGTGCAGTTATAAAAATATCATGGCTCACACATACGGTTTATTCTTCAGAACATTAAAAAAAATATTAACTCTGAATGGGCAGGAGTTTTTTCCATTGATTTGGAGCTTGTCTTGAACTATCCAACAGCGTAGTTGTTGGATACATTTGGCAGTTCAAAAAGGCATCCAGAGATGCTACTGGCTACTCTTGAAAATTGATTTTCCTCTGAAAAATCAGATTGACACAAATTGTTCAGCAAATTCACAGAAATTTAAGACATTACAGTGCCAAAAATATTTAGCATGTGGAGCCCACCAAAGTGTTTATAATTTAGGATTTATCCTTTGTTTTCAGACCTCAGGCAGGTTTCTCCTAAACCTGTTCTAGTATTCTTTATCGGTGTGAATCTGCATAATTGTTTCTGTGTTTCAGTCTGTGCTGATCCACCATAATACCTGTGAAGAGACCTTCAGAGTGTCCATTTGGCTTGGGATCTTCTCGTGCTGTCACCACTTCTGCAAGTGGGAGTTAGGAGAGTAGCGGCCCAGAGACTGGCTTCAGTCTGGTGGTCTCCCCCAGCTTCCCCAGTACTCAGTGGGGAGGAGCTGTTCAGAGCGGGAACCTATCATCACATTGTTTCCTAAAGTTAAGATTTTAACCCCAATGTACAAGATGTATAATCTACAAAGGCTGTTCTGAGTTAGACTGTACCAGGGAGGGGAACTCTCTTACTTCTTGTACAAAACGATTTATACGCAGTGGCTCCTGGACTGAGTAGGGATTGTGTACACATACACGTCAGGAGAGAAATCTCTGCTGGAAAAGCTTGACCCAAAATGTTAATCTCCAGGAGAGTGTACTCTGCTATTTGCACAGCAGGGCATATAATATCTGCACGAGAACAGTAATAAAAATATACTCGTATTTATTATTTATACAACGAGACTTCTAGTATGTTTTCACACTGTTGGATATCACTGCAGAGTCCACCTGGGGTGATATCAGGTCTCCTCAGGGAGAAAATGCAAAGCACCTTCCTAGGCTGCCAGAGGAGTATCTTTATCTCTCAGGATGCCCTCAGGGAGCAGAGCACTCCTGGAAAAATACCAAACCTGAAGGCCCTGAGCATTAAACTGAAAGCCCTTCAGTGCTCATCTCCTAGACTGCAGAAAAATAACCCTCCTGAATTAAGAGCATGTTTTTTAAAAAGCAATGCTAATGTTATTTCTTGAGAAACCTAATGGAAGTTAAACTCCCCTTTGAAAATGTAACTTCTCTGGGTGTGGGTAGGAATGTAACATTCGCACTCAACTCAGTGAGGAGACTTGTGATCTCTGCATTAATGCTTTAGAAGGTCATTGGGGAGTGTTAGAGCTCAGACTCTGAGGCCGAAGAACAATAGTATGACAGCAAAGTACTTCTTTACTACTTTATGTATGCTGAGCATTGGAGAGACACCAGAGGCTTGGTTATACATAGAGAGATGAGCAACCTGGTCTAGTGGGAGGTGCGCTTGCCCATAGCAGAGGGATTGGAACAAGATGATCTCTAAGGTCCCTTCACACCAAAAACACTCTTCTTCAAATCCTGTCCATCTTTTTGAACACTTATGGATAAGTAAGTATATATTTGAGTGAGCATTTTTCTTCACAGAAGCAGAGAAAAGAAGTCATTGTTACCTCTGAGCTATTCATAAGGCTTTGTATACAGAAGCTTTTGGGGCTAAATTCTGGTATTTTCACTCATACGGGAAATAGGAATGCATTCTTCAGGTTAGTGACTAGCAGTGAGAGTGTCTGGTGTTTGGGGAGGTATTTATGACTAAGTTTATAATTTAGGAATTTTCTTTATTTGAAAGAACATGCTCCTGGCTGATCAGACACACCTTTTTTGTCCATTGTGTCCAGTACAGGATAACCATAGGCTATTTAGAAGAACCTGACACAAATACTGTTCTCTTAAGAGTAGACTTTCATGATAATCCATCACATGAGTCACAATTACTCATAGTCAGTGCAGTTGCATAGGGAGTCCCAACAAGATACTGTTAAATAAATGATGTTATTTGAGGAACTGGCAGTTTCCTTTCTCTGTGTATTCTTAGCTTTTGGTTCACTGACATTTTTGCTTTCCTGGAATCTGGTCTGCTGTCTTCTGAAACCAACAGTTGTGCAGACCTCTATCCAAACAAGTCTGCAAAGGTTTGGAGAGATCTGCTCTTTAGTATTCATCAGAAGTGAGGGTTGACTAATCTGGGGCACTGAGGCCGAGCTTATCACCCAGCACCCACTACAGACCGTGGAAAGCAGCATTGTATGAAATGCCACTGTTTCTGTATGCAGGGATGTAAATTATGCTGAGATGCCAACACAGCAGGAACATAAGACCATGTTTACAGGAAAAGATGGGAATTTTTCTGAGTTTCACTGAATAGCCACAGATGTGGCAATCCAAAGGTAGTTAAATACAAGGCGGAAAAATAAGCAGTGCATTCCAGCCGCAGAGGCTGAGCACTGCTCGAGTTAATGTCTCCGTCTGAGAACAGAGCTCGAACTGTACCATCAAAACGTCTACTTCGGCATTGAGTAGCAAATTTACCACCTAGCTGGTATGAGAGCAAAGCAGCCTGTTTGGTCAGGTGTATCTCAGAGTATATATTTTTTGGACTTGTCCTGAATCCAGGATTCCTCTAAGGAAGAGTAAATATTAGTCCTGCAGGTTTCTGTGGAGAGCGGATTAGATGAACTTTCGCTCTCCACTTTGGTCGTATTTTCTATGCTTAATTTCAACTCCTTGGATTGAGTCTTTTTAAGATAAAAAATTAGCATGGTCATTCTTGGGAGCAGAAAAAAAGCCAACCTTTTTTTTTCCCTTTCTTTTAATGGCCATTTTACAGGATGTGGCTACAGTTACTATCAGTCCGAAGTACATGAGTCAGATGGTGGTATTATCAAGTTATTCCTTACTCTATGTTTGTTTAAGACCCACTGAAAGAAATGTGACTGCCTTCACAGACGGCAAAGTTCAATGTTTTCCTAAACCCAGTGACCAGAACAAATGGAGGAAATAAATTTGACAGAGAGACTCACTGAAGTATATCCTGAGCATTAGGGGGATAGGTGTGGAAACCAACCAAGACAATAAAAAACAGTTGGAGAGTCAAAAAGAAGTATACTTAGGAAAATAAAAGAGAAAAGGAGTCTGGCAGTAAGGAATGGTCTATTTTATTGAAAATACAGAAGAGATCAAGGACACATGGCTTATTTAAAAATCTATTTCTTACATAAATAGTGTGATGTGTCCCTTATGGTAGAATCCATAAAAAAGCAAGCAAGGAAATAAATGCTTCGGTGCAGTGATTTCGATGCCACAAATCGGTTGAAAATCCTGATCAGGAAAGCAATCATACTCAAGGCAGCACTAAACTGCACATTTGGATCCCTTGAAGCAGAAGTTTAAATCCATCTTTTCTCCAAAAGAAGATGACTTTAAATGTGTCTCTTGATTGCAATCTAGGTTACAGGAACATACTGCTATAAAAATATAGCATTAGTGGAATTTTCCAAGTCCAAAAATAATTTAGTGTCCAAATACTTATTTTATCTGATTTATGGCTTAACAGCCATGTCTGTAACAGTGCTGCCAAATAAAATCTTCTGTACTGTGGCATGTATGCAGTTTTTCTTCAGGTGTTTGGAGTGATGTTTAACATAAATTAAGTGAAAGTTTCATTCTAGAAATACTCTGCTATATTTCTGTTTTTAAAGTGTAACTTCATTTTTTACATTTTAAGAATGTAACTTCACTGTTTACAGTGTCAGCACCTAAACACGCGTATTATGTGCTTCAGAAAACCAAGGATCCAAATACACGCAAAACCTATTTAGTTATACCATACAGGGGTTGTAGTTTGGGGTTTTTTTCCTTAATATAATTGTTAAAGTATTTTTCTATACTCCAAAAACTTAACAATTTAATTGAATGAGTATCTTTTAGGAAACCGATCAGACTAAAGAATAACAGTGAATTTGCCCTCTGGTTCCCTGTAGATGGGTGTGTTCCTGTCACCTATGTAGAGACATGTAATTGAAAAAACTATTTGCATAAATTCCATTTAGTAAGGATGCACCGGCTGATGCCAGTGGATGTTTGGGAACTTAATCAAGGAGTAAATGGCAATGCATGTTGAAGCATTGATCATTTAATGCAGACGTTGTCAGAAGAATTAAATAGATCATGATGTCCTTTTGTTCTTTCTTTTTACTCAGTATGATATACCGTTGCTTTCTAAATCTCTTCAGGCTCTGATGAAGAAAGATTTCTTCTCTTAATTTGGACAGCTGCATAATTGGGGTGCTAAATCATCCTCAGGGATGTAATCGAAATTATCCTACTATGTAACAATTTTCTGTTTTCTCTGCTTAGTTTAGAACAGAAGGAACAGATTTAGGTGATTGCAGTCTGTTCCATTGCCTTAAAAATCAAGCATAGATCATTATAAGATAATAGTGTTGAAAGCGAAGATCCCTTGCAAATAGATGCGATTCAGAGTTCAAAACATCTGTTGTGGTAGGTATGGTTAGAGCCCTTTTAATATAGGAAAAGCTGATGCACAAAGGTAATTTAGCAGAATTACAGGATTTTATTTGCCCAATTCAAAACATAAGCCAACAGCAGAATCTGGAAAAAAAGCAAGCCTGACATCCAGTCTTGACTGTTAGTTACATACAATGCACCTAACAAATGACTGCCTCACGCCTGGCCCTGTTTCTAACAAGTCAGGGGATTCTGCACCATCATTTTCCATCCTTGATGGTAAGGCAATACAGTGACTGTGAAGCTGAGGCTTCATTCGCAAGTTAACCAACGCAGAGAAGGGGTCCAAGAGGAAAGCCTCAAATTGGGATCTCACCACGTACTGCCCTTCCCTGCCTACTAGTTGGGCCCTGCAGTCAACAGTAGATAGATTTGTTCTGGTTCCTGGTATTTCTGCTTGAAATCAATGAGGTGGAGGGAAACCTTGGTCCTAGAAAACTCTCAGAAAAGGGTAACGATGCTAAAACAGTACTGTACAGCGTCACCCTTCAGTCAAATGCTGTGGTCACCAGTGCGTACATCATTTGAATCATGTTTCCTATTTTTACTCTAAAAATAGGCAATAGAGAGGCAGGACTCCAACCTAAAAATATATGCCAAAATATCTCTACTCAGCAGGAGGGACTTGAGAGCTAATGTTATCCCTTGGAGTTATGCTGAGCTGCTCAATTAACTGCTGGATGCATGGTGAGGTTTCTGCGGTGGCACTCTGCAAAAGAGTGACTTAGCTTAGAAATGGTGCAGGGAGTGACCACGGATGTTCAGAGAAGCTGGGTGCCTCATGGACACTGCAACATCCTCCTGGAAATGACCTGCTCATGCCTACTGAGAGCATTTCTCCCTCGAACAGACTACATGCTAATTTCTTGATACACCCTCAATTTCCACTGTATAATAGCATTAATGACCTTGACAGAAAGCATTTCCTGGGGATTAATAACCATTTGAGGTTTAATGACCTGAGGCTATGCCTCAGGCCATCAACTTCTCCAGGCTGCTCATTAAATCCTTAGGGTACACAGTCTGCTTCAATCATTCCTGCTTAAGTATTTACTCAGTGTCACCTAATAACAATATTCTCCCTGAGGTATTTCCTCTTCAGAGGCCCTGGTGTTGGAAATGAGCTTGTCCTTAGTCTTCTGAGAAAAGAACTCATTGTTAATTTTGAGGTGACTGTATTGCAAGTCAAAGCATTTACTCAGGCTGTCAGAATTTCTGCTGTGATGAACACAGTAAAAATGATACAATTAAATTAATAAATTGCACCTGGAAATATGAACTGTTTATTTATTTAGCTCCTTACGGTCTCATAATCTAAATCAGGAGCCAGCAGGTTGCCCCCATCCTAACTCTGGTGCCTCAATTTATTTGAGCGGGACAGGTTACCATTTCCTCACAAACAGTGGCTTCATAATAGCTCTAAAGGATGCCTCAACTTCAGATCTCTGTGGAAGTAACAATTTAACAGAGAGCATGATTGCTTGTTGGAGGAGATATGCCATTGCTAGACCAGATGAAGTCGTAAGTCAAAGATGTACTGTCCTATGTTATGGCACATACTTGTGAAGGGTGAACTTGTTCTGTTGAAGATTTTTCTTTCAGGGAAACATTCTTGCCACATCCAGATGGCATCAAGTACAATTGGATCTTAGTGAAATCGGCTGCTGTGGTGTTACATCGTGTTCCCTGTTAGTGTAATAGTGCAGCGTGGCATGCCAAAGAGGCATGGCATGCCAAAGAGGCATGGCACAAACAAATTGCTGTTAGAAGTTTCTTCCCAAAGTTTCTAAACTGAAAGAGAAGAAAAGCTCAGGGAGGAAGGCAATCAACCAATGGCTGTTGGAAACTGCTAGAGAGATCAAGGTGCAGAGATGTGTGCCTACAATTTAGTTATATTGTATTTGCATCACTGAGTAAGAAGCCTCTGGTGAGGCTTTGCCAGCACCACGTTCATTCACACATTAGTCTCCATTGTGTGCTGAGCAACCATTTAACTTGATATGTCTAAGGAGAGCTGGGAATAGCGCTCTTGGTCCTGGGAACAGTGCTCTTAGTGCGCTGGGAAGTGGATATGCTTACCTCCCTGAGAGGTCTGGGAAGACCCGCCCTCCACCTGACTTTAACTTAGAAGTAGGTATATTGGCCCTGTGCTTTGACCTAACATCTCTGTCCAGAGACAGTCTGCATTTTTAGGGGACAAAAAGGCATTTTTCTGGCAAATTATAAAAATGAGAAGTACTTAGAGTTGTTTATGAGCTTAAGATACTTAAAGAAAGCCTGAATACCAAGAATATGTAGTGTCAACTGTAGGGGAAATCTTGATAAGCATAGCTTTGTTCTGGTAGGTGAGATACACTCTATGGAAACCAGAAGGTGAGCTGATGAATAAGACACAGATGGGCTGAACAACTCAAGTCCTCACTTCCTTGCTTGTGTTTGAGATTAGTGTATTCTGAGGTCAGGTAACTCCAATGACGTGCTTTGTGTGGGAAATACGTGCCGCTTGTGATAAACACCGAGCACCTATGCAGGAATGTTCCTACATAAATCTCAAATCCCTCTGCAAACACCAGTAACAGATCATTTACGCCATTAGTGCAAATGGAGAAAATCAAGTGCAACTAGGTGAAATTACAGACCTTAAGCCACTCAGTACATTAACGGGAGATGCCTTAATGAAAAATTAATTTCATCTGGAAATACCTCTAGTTTTATATGCCTATTCTTCCCAAATTTTCTGTGGAATCCCTAGAGAAGAATAAGCACTTGCTGGAACACAAGCCATTTTTCCTCTTATAGACATTAAGATTAGATTAATATTTTCATGGAAGTCCCTCTATAACCTTCAGGAGCACTTGGGATGAATAGTTTCAATTTCAAGATTATTCCCACCCTTTATATTCAGAAATCCCACTATATACCCTACATATAAATAAATATTCTAAATGGATGCTGTGAAGACAGCTCACCCAGATATTTAAACGTAAGCTTGATGCTAAACATCTGATGTGTCCCATTGAAGCCTGGTTTATAAAACTATCCCCTGAGACCTCTACCTTCATGTGGTAAACAGACAGGTGGGTCTGCTGATCCAGACTTAGCTCCAATTCTCCTTGCTGCTGTTGCATTGAGTCAAGCACACAGCATTGTTCCCACGTAGATTTTAGGTGTAGGAATACACTTCTGGTTGGAATTTCCTTTCTAAAGTCTATTGAGATTTCAAATGAGAGCCAGATGAGTTTTTTCCTTTTCTTTTTAGGAGAAAAATGCAAAATGTCGTGAGAAACTTCATAACTCCAGCACTCCCTGATAGTCCTCACCACAGTAACATTTTCCTGAAAAAGTTCTTTCCAGAGGAATTTGAGCTTGCAGGTGAAAAGCATTCATTATGTTTTTCTACCCCTGATTTCAAAAGACCTGATCGGCGAACAATGCATTAAATGCTTTGAAGTGCATTAAACATACAAGAGCTTTGTAGACTCGTTGTTGAGGCTACTTTTAGTAATTGGCTTTGGGTTGGAGTTGTAGAGAGATTAATGAAAACCCCAGCTCTGTTCCCAAAATCAGGATCAGACAGTGGAGCATCCCAGCTGTAATTTTCACCTGCTGGCAGTGCTGCCCGCCCTGCACCTTCCTCAGTGCAGGTAAACCAGCAGAGCCCAGGCTCTGGGCTATTGGGCTTTATTTAACAGTGAAGCTCTATCAAAAAGTAGAGAGCTGTAATTTTCAGGACATAAGTGTGATTACTTAGTAGCAAATGAGTTTTCAGAGCGTAATACAGCAGCCATAGGCTTCCATGGGTCCTGGATTTCTAACCACTACAGCAGTGTAAACACCCCCCCCCAAAAAAAAAAAAACCCTGCAAAATACAGCCCATCTCCTAAATAAAAATAGCTTTATCATGTCTTCAGTTTTAATTAGTGGTTCAAAGCAACATGTTGGCTTGTAAGATAATTTAAAATCTTTAACTTCCATTTTGATGAGACTTCATTGTCAGATTTAGGCGTCTCCTTTTGAAAACTGTGCCAGGCGTTTTTACAGTAAAATCCATAGGAGAGACCATCTTTTGTAGGCAACTGCCTGCTTTCTGCTTCTGTTTCTGTCTGGAGAACAACTTATCTCATCATACTTCTGGCATATCAGAGCCTCGACCCTGCCAAAATCTGAAAGTGAAATAAACCATCAAAAAATGTCAGATTCTTAAAAGTGCAGACCAAGGTCAAGTCTAGAGAAAGGCTAGACTTGGAAAATAAAGCACTTTGCCTTTTTCTTCAAAGCGTACACAACCAATTTTCAATGTTTGTGTTTATCTGTATATCCCATTACTGTAGCACCAGGCAGCCAAAAATGGCTCATGTCCTCGGCACATATGTTCATTCTGCTGGCCTTGAGAGGACACAGAGCCAGAGCAGCCCCTGGATCCTGCTCTTTGTGGAGCACATCTGGAGATGAGGAAGGGCCCCGAGCTGATCCTGGAGGCAGCCCAGCCGCTCACAGGGAGCTTCCAGCTGGAATGGGTCCGGGTGGCCCTGTGCCTCTGGGGACGGCTCCCACCTCATGCTGGAGGTGACATCCAAAGGAGGGAGGTATCTTCACACACACCTTCTGGGCAAGGGCAGCCACTGTTCTGCAGGGATTTATCTTCCCAAAGACCAAACAGAAATTGTGCCCACACACTGAACCTCAGGCCTCAAGATTTTGAATAGCAGCCATCTCTCATCTCTTCTTTACACCATGTATATTAATGCTCTGCAGAGTTACAGTATGAAGCACGCTGCCCTCCATCTCCCTAATCCTCTGTAAATTTACTTCTAACAGCTACTGCCAAAATACAGTATGGCACTCGCACAGCACATGCTTCTTCAGTGGTGAGCACAAAGCGGCTTCTGTTCCGAGGGGATATGTTGCAAGCCCATGAGTGACACACTGTGAGTGCTGCAGATTATGAAACATAGTCTGAAACCGAGCAAGCCATAAACACTTCACTTTTCAGAAACAGGCACATTATTTCTGTCTTTCTGCTTGGTAAATGTACGTGCATGGACCTTGGTGCATCCACGTAGCTCTCGTTGAACAAGCACCAAGTGCTGAAGCCGCGGCCTGCCAGCCGCGCTGCCGAGTTCAGAGGAAATATTTCAAGTATGCGCTCCACCACCCTTCTCAGTTTTTCTAAAACCCCATGATCTTTATTTGTTTATTTTTACTTCACTAGCCTTTCTCTTGGACTAAACTGACCTCAAGCTATAGAATAGAGTTATATTAATTGATCTCCTGGTGAATGCTCTCTAAATGATCTGGAATCAGGTCATGGCTTAGGACAACTCATAACTCCAAGTGGGAAATATTTGTTGGAAGGGCAAGTGTCTGTCTATGGCCAGATGCTCCTGTGAAATAAACAAGTGTAGAGATAGCCAAGGGCTGGACCACATCCTTAATAGCACTAAAATACCACTCCTGCCTGATATCCCGGCCACCAGATTGTTGAAGTTGCAAGGGTAAAAAGACCATGCCGTGCAAGGTAGTTATGTGGTCCTCATGTACACAGACCACATTTTTGAGCATAGTACCTACTCCAGCGTATGGAGCCTCACAGTTTACTTCCTAAAGAAGGAAAAATTGAAGTCTAAGTTATGTGTCTCATTTCCCACCAGAAGTCTGGCTGGTCAAGTATTAATCATTTATTTTCCAAATATCCAGCTGGTAGCACTGTCTAGTGACCAAACTGTCTCTGCCCATGGTCAGACAAGTAATGATTCAGATGAGTGGGAATGTGCTCTCCAGCAGTCAGAGCAAAGGGACTCTGTCCATGAGATGGCAACTGAAACAGTCCGACTGATTTCCCATCAACTATTAGAAGATTAAGAAATATTTGAAATTCAGCCAGCAAGTTAAAAAGTGCCAGGGACTGTATTTCACCGACATTCGCAAAGCCAACCCTCCTGTATTCCCTCCTGCTACCCAGCTAGAGACATTGACATGAAAATAGTAGGTCTGTGCTTCGGTAGCTTTGGTGTCTCTGTCTGCTGTCTACCCCACAGACCCAGTTTCCTGAACCGACAGGGAACAGGCACTGGTAGGTCTCCAGCCTTCCTGTTGTCTTCTTCCTGGGTAGAATATAGCTGAAGGGCAGACTCCAGCTTTATAGAGTGATAACTGCAAACATCTAACTTACCTAAGCTCTTTCATGCTATTTAATAAAAGAGCAATTTACGTCTTTCCTGCTTGTAGCTAAAAATAACAGAAAAGAAGTGTGGTGTTGTTAGTCCTGGGTGGTACACTAATTAGTTCTTTGCTAATTCTGCTTTATTGCTGGCAGTGATTATTGTCGAGTAATTACAGGGTTCCTATGAACCTGGCTTCGCATAGCAAGGGTAAGGAAATGAGAAGTGTCAGTACTATGGATACCCAGTGTTATTTCTGACATAGCAGAATTTTGTATTACAGGGAACAGTCATTTGTACAATGGTTTTAATAGCTGGAGACAGACCTAGGTGAGCTGCAGAATGGAAAACCTACATTTTGACTGCATTAAAAATCTGTTCTCTACTTGAAGGAGCACATAAAACCCCCACGGCCTCCTATTAAAAAAATGTATGGAAAGAAAACTAGAGACTTCAGCCAAAATGCTAAAAATAATTATACCAGCATAGCCGAGTTGTCTGTTCCTTCCTCCCTCCAGTAGGAATGAATAAATGTTAACACACAGCCATCATGTAGGAATTGCTACAGGGTGAGTTCCGTGTGTTGCTCTGTAGCCATATGGACTGCGGATCCGCTGCAAAATGGACTGAACAAAAGAAAGCGATGGATGGTTTGTGTGAGGAAAGATCCCCAAGGTGTTTTAGCTCAGATATCCAAAACATTTCATTTCATTGGTAAAACTGCTCTGTCGTCTTCCCTTCATCTTTTCCAAGTGCACCTAATATGCATGTGCTGCAGTCCTAATCGCTCGAGTCTCCGTCCAGCCGGTAGGAGAAGGCAGCATTGGGTGAAATCAGAATCAAGGGTGCTTGGGAAGGCAAATGAGAGTTAAATACTTCAAATGTCTTCCAAGAGCTGCACCCTACCAGTCAGGAAATTTAAATATCCTTAAAATTCTGGCCTTTGAGTTCACCGCTTTGATATTGAAAGTTATCTGCATCTGTTCAGTAAAATTAAACCAAATTTCCATCATGTGATGGATGATGGAAGCTCTCTGAACTGCTCTCTCAACAGTAGCTCTGTTGCTACTGTAAAAAGGAACCTTTAGTTTGACTTTCCTACATTTAGTGCTGTTCCTGTGTTGGAGAGAAGTGTTTGGAAGGCACTTTAGCAAAAATGGGTGCCGTTGTGAAGTCAGAGAGAGGAAAGACTTCTTTTTTTAGTGAGCGAGTAATTGTTTCCCTTAATCTCTTTGCTTTTCTCATGACTCTATAGCAAAGATCAGCGTACAGCCATGTAATTAGTGTCTCTGGACGAGATCATGCTGAAACACAGCCTAGTGTGGCCACTGCTTTTATATCAATGTGTAGTCAAAGCAACGGATAACATTTAGTTGACAATATCATCTTTCCATAAGTATATGCCATTTTTTCAATCACTGAAATTATTTTAAAGAGGAGAAGAACCATCAAACACTGGAGGTACTCTGGTCCAACACCTGCTCATGGCAGAGCCAACTCACTGCATCAGATCTGGCGCTGACATAGGATCTGTCTAACTGCAAAAAAGGAAGCGTGACCAAGTTGAAAATATCCAGACAAAGAAGCAATATTTGTGCTTAGTATTAATTTACTGATTTTTCATTTCTTCATACAGCCATAAAAAGACATCTTGGCAGCTCTCATCATTAATACTCTTGTAGTAAATAGCAGCTTGAGAAGAGGATTAAACAGATACGGGCCTTTGATGTTTAATCCTCTCAGAAAAGAAGTAATAATAAAGATATCCACAAGTTCTGTTAACCATCATTTTATAAATGAGGTTTCACTACAGTCTTGAGGCATGATGAAATGTTAATAGTGTCAATATACCTAAGTGAAAATAATTATGATATGGTTGTGAATCAGAAAATCATCTGGGTGTGTAGGTACAGCTCCTGCCTGTGCTTTCAGGATAACGTCAGCCTTCTGGCTCCTGGATCGTATGTAGATGACAACTTCTTCCAGACTCTGTGAACAAATGACATTCTGCTGTTTGGGGTTTAGTTCTTCAGAAGAAATACTCAAGACATCTTCTTCAGTAGGCCCTTTCATGGAAAGAGCTAATGAGCAAACAGTGGGATCTAGAGGCAGCTCTGCTGGTAGTGTTAATCAGCCGATAAGGGCAGATAATACTGAGAGCACCCCGTGGGAGCTCAGCACTTTGCATTGCATTCACTGTGCACAAGCCACAGATCCGGACCTCTGCCTTGAATATTTGAGACCTTCTGCATGTTCTGTATCTTACAATATTTCTTGCATTACAAATTACTCATCTCACACAGAACTCCAAAAGAAAGTGCTTTAATCTTTATGATAAACAAGAACTGAGAAGTCTTTTTTATTAATACATCAAAGTATTATCTCCAAGGAGAGTTAGCTTCATATTAAAGTTCAGAGTTTAATATAAATTCACAGCATGAAGACCACCTCAGATGGGTAGAGATTCTCTGATGTATATCTGATTGCCCACATGTAATTTGAGCCTCTACAGCACATGAAGAGTATAATCAAAGAATAATTAATTTGTTGATAAGGAATTATATTTTGTTCTACTTATCTGTATAATTCAGAGAGCAAGTTTACAATGACAACATCTATCTTTTGGGGTATTGTTTACATTTTTGCTCAAATTATAACATGAAGCATTCTCTTGCATTCCATGGTGCCTTTCATCTATAGTGCTCATCATAGAGCTCCAATTACTGTCTGACCAATTAACTTCAGTACCGCACACATGCAAACCACGTTGCATATTATGGAAAAAACTAAGCGAGGCACTGAAGTCTGAAACTTGACCTCCAGTTTAGGACACTGAGCTTGAAAGCCCTGACTTCCCCAGACACTAAATCTCTGTCTTTAATTGGAGTTACGAGTACCCATGAGAGCTGAAACTAATGCTCAGCCCAGCGCTACATCCTCTTGGGAGCCCTCTGAATGTCAGGCTGCTCCAGAGACCTCGTGCATCTTGCATGCTGCTCGAATTCAGGCTGCCTGCAAATCTCCGCTAGCCTTGCCAGAGATGACATTTTTCAAAACCTTGCGAGGACGGAGGGTAGCTGCAAGCTGCACGTAGTGGTGCCCATCTGCTGCATCCAAATTCAACCCAGATCTCAAGGGCAGAGTACCAGACAAAACACCTTGTGCAATTTATAACCACTGAGGAAACATGCCTTGTGTACAGATCAAAGAATTTATTGCTCCTGTAATCGAAGTATTAGTAATCTAATCAAAGAGTTAGTCCAGGTACAAATGTGCTAACACAATTCCAAGGATAAATTCATAGTAAGCTTCCAGTAGTGGTGTAGTTTCAGTTGATACATACATACTTCTTATGAGGCTTGCCTCTCCCCAGTGTTACACTTCCCCTTTCTATGACTTTCTAGATCCTAAAATCAGTGGTACTAGTCTTCCTCTAGAAGAAAAGGGTTGAGAGGAGCTTACAGCAAGGCTTCACCTAAAGTTACCAAATAGGAGTATTATGATGATCTCTCCTCTTCGCTGTTGGGTCAGTTTAGGTTTATTTTTACACATTTCCTGAAATAGTAACAGAATCACAGAATGGCTGAGATAGGAAGGTATGTCTAGAGGTCATCTTGTCCTGTCGCCCTGCTCAAGAAAGGCTACCTACAGCTAGCTCCCTAGGACCACGTCCAGATGGCCTTTGAATATCTGACAGGATATTCAAGGACACAGCCTCCACCACCTCCCTGAGCAACATGTATCAGTGTTCAGTTACCCTCACAGTAAAGTGCTTCCTGCTGGCTCATGTGCAAGTTAATGCTCACCAGCCCCCCAGCACCTTCTCTGCAAAGCTGCTTGGCAGTCTGTGGGCCGCTCCCTTGCTCTTTCGCCCTTCAAAAGTAGTGATCCAATAGAAGATATAGAAGATGAATAGGCACATAGAGGCGCAATGTTTCAATGACTAGCTATTATTAGTATCTATTAGTTGTAGAAGCATCAGTGGTACACTGTAAAAATGGCTTTATAGCAAATCTGAGCACACACTTGAAGGTTTTATAAACATCTGGATTCAACATTTCCCTTCTAAATAGGAGCTCAGCAGCTATTTTGGTCTTCAGGCCACTCTTTGGTTGATGCTACAGAGTTTAGATATTGCCTAGACATCTTAACTTGAAAACCCAAAAGCAGAAACTCATAAAATGAGGGTCTGCTTTCAGAATTTGTCCCATAGTCACTTTATGAGTCACTAGAAGTTTTGGAATAGATCCCAAGGTATGGGACTGTTGTTCCTTCTCTACCTACTTGATGATGTTCCTTCTGCATTAAAAATAAACCACATTTTATATTATAGCCCTTAAAGACTCATATTTTCCGTACCTTTATCCAAACACAATTTTTTAGCGGACAGACAGTGCTTATGTATCAAAGCCCTGTTAACTCTCAAAGTCAGCAATCCTCAGTCTATGAACAGCAGGTCAAATAGGTGGGAAGGGCAGCATGGTACTGGGGAGTGGGTGGGTGGTACTCTGTCCTCCAAGTCTGTGCTGAGCCAAGACTCATGGGGGCTGTCAGAAGGCAAGAAAAGGAATATAAATCCTAATGGGGAAAGGGGAGGATGTGAAGGGAACTGAGCTCTTAATCACTTCTGGCCATTAGCAATACCAGAGTATTTTTCCTATGATTTAAGGGAGGCGATCCTGGTGTCTTTGTCAGCTCCATATATATATATATATATATATATATATTTATAAAATAATAATTTGAATTTTGTCTGTCTCATAAATCCTGTTAGTAGTTTCAGCAGGATAAAGTATTCTCCTTGTTTCTTGTCATAAACTACTGCAGCGTTCTTTTATGCAGCTGCCACATTTCATCCTAATGCAGCTGCATTTCACCCTGGGATGAAGTGATCTCTATATATAACTTTCGCATCAGTTTTTATAACCATTTAAAGTGCCTCAAGATGAGAAGTGAGATGCAAGCTATTGTTTTATTAGTGTCATCACAAAGTGCTGCATTGTACAAATCAATTGTAAGCTAAGAAGAAAAGTGATTCTGAAGTGTTACTGGAAGGTAGGGAGAGGGTTTTTTTGGGTTAGGAGGGATTCTAAGTCCTGGTTTAGGCATTTAAAGGGAAGATGGCAAAAAAATGCAAACTAACATCAAGTAAGGTTGTGTTAACGGAGTGGACATGTGGGACAGCGGGTAGGAAAAGTGTCAGAGAAATGAATGGTAGAGAGTTAGCTTTAAGTGACTTTGGAGTGGAAGATAGAGAAAGGTGAGGAGAAAGGGAAACCAGCAGTATATAGAAATGGTTGTGATGGTAAGAAGCAACCAAGTGCCTGGAGAAGACACTCAAAGAAGGACCTGAATCTCTTGGTTTTATCACATAGCTGAGCCATATAACATGGATATGACTTTTCAGCATCAGCTGGCACTATTAAAAGTCTTCGCTGTGGTATTAATGTCATGCCTGAGACATTCAAATGTTAAGACAACTACTTGGTCTACAAATCTCATTGCATTGTCACATTTAGGTACCTGATAGTGTCGAACATGCTCTACCTCAGCAGAGGGAGTTACTTAGAAGTCTACACAGTGGGAGAATTCCCTGGGGAACTGATTTCCAACACTGCCAACTGCTAGTGCTTTTCCTGTTGATGAGATGCTATTTACATAGCTGCCTTCATGTTATTAGCATGACTGAAGCTATTGTCTTATACACGTAGATCTAATGAGGTCGAGATGTTAAAAAATACTAATACAAGCAGAGTGCTGTCAGACCTGTACAGTTTCTTGTGAACCTGCTATAAATCTCAGGCTTACTAATTTTGCCAGTATCCCATTAATTTAGGAAAGGAATTCAGGATGATCCTTTCACCCAAAAGGGACTGAGGTTTCTAACTCCTTGCCAGAATAACAGGCCTTTATTCTTGTGAAATGCAGCTTTGCTCAAGGTAAAAGGCTGACAAGAAGTCTCCCAACCAAGCAGTGCAGAGTTCAGTTACAGGAGGGAACAATTCAGTTGTCATATTGGTTGAAACAGTTTATACAGTCCCAAACTATGTTGAAGCAGTAGAAATGCTAGTAATTCAGAAGAAGAATCTGTATAAGAGGGTCTTCTAACCAGAAAAAGAAAAATCATAATACTGTCTTTAATTTGGTTTAATTTATTCCATTCTGGAAAATCCTTTTTCAAATCTGTGGTGGTAACAGTGAGCAGTCAGTCTTGAGCTCGCTCATTTCCTGATCCCAGTGTCCTTTGGCAATTAATTTTATAGATTGCTATAAAAAAAACCCACAGCAACTCTATCAGGCCAGATTGCCTCCCTTCTTTTTCATTCCTCCCTTTTCATTAATCTCCCTTGTCCTTGTGCTGCAAGGGAGAGTGAATAGAAGTTCCCAGTTTCCTATTTTTGTATTACCCCTGATTTTGTACCCTTTTACCATAACCCTTTCTTATTCATCAGCTCTCCAAGGTAAACAGTCCCAATCTTTTCATCTCTCAGCATATGAGATGTTTTTGTTCACGTCCCTAAATAACTATGCTTCTCACTTGCAACCTTTCTAAGCAGTCAGATCATGAATGGACATCATCTGACTATTATTCATCAAGTGCAAAGAGTTGCACATAAAGAAACTACTCATGAGCTTGAAAGGATTTTTTTCTATTGACATTTGAATTATAGTCAGCCACAGTAGTTTAAAAGGTCCATATTTTATTGTATTATTACTGGTACTGCAATATTCCGCAAGAGCTTAAGGTCTATTAAAATAACACTTTGACAGCTTTATTTGTTCCTTGCTTGCAAAACATAACCTTGCCTCTAAAAGTAATTATACAGCATGATATAAAATAATTCCAATGAAATTCCACTTTTGAAAACCTTATTATCAGGATTTATTGAAGAGCACGCACCCTACTGCAGTAAAATAATATCAATTCATTGTGCGCTTATGTTTTATATTTGTACTATAAATGGTAATTTTACAGGTGCATGGTACAATTACATTTGTATTATTATTGGAATTCTCCTGGAAAAGTTCTATAGAGTGGAAGGGAATGGGGTAAAGCATTAGATATCTAACTAAAAGCATTCCCTCAAGTGGAGTGCTCAGGAACTTAATGCCAGAAGCCTAAATGGTTTCAGAGACACAGATATCCTTTGCACAAAAATTTAATTTATATCATCCTATAAATAAAACTTTAGAATTTCCCCTTTTAAAGAACTCTGATGGGTACAATGCAACATGAAAATGTTACAGGAAATTGTGTCTACTTTTATTAAATTTCATGGGACATTTTCCATGGGGAATATGAACTGCTTTGTATTTTTCCGTGTTCTACACCAACCTGCTTGCATTAGTGAAGTGAGACCATAATCTATTAAAGGCATTAACTTGCTCCTTTGAGCTTCTGTTTTTCTGTGGATTTTCTGTGTGACCTTGGAAAGTCTCCTTTTTCATATTTACAAATATTTTCCTGTTCTTTAAAATTAAGCACTTCTAACCTGCTGTAGTCAAATTTAGTTCCAAAGTAGCTTTGCAAATGCCATTCAATGGAAACCTCTCAGCCTTTTAGTGATACGTAGGAGCTGAGAGTGACCATGGCATCATGGATTTAGGTATCTGAGATGTTCAGAAATTTGGTATTTGGTCTGCCCAGAGCAGATTTATAAGAGTGTTAGTAACTGAGGAGTGACATAGATATATTTTTATGGGCAGTAAAAGGAGTCAGGCACCTAATTCCCACCAATCTTGTCTCTAACCTGCTTATGCACTTTTGAAATTCTTTAAATTCCTATTTATAAAATAAGAGTTACATGGATAAATATCTTTAAAAATGATGAGATGTAGGGGCAGGAATGTAACGAGCATCATTGCAGTACCTCAGGCTGAGCTGAGAGAAGAAGCTGAAACACAGAGAGAAGCTGAACCTCTTCTTATTCAGCTTCATCCTGAACTGAGTTTTCATACAGATCCCTCTGCCCTCATGAGTTCTCTTTTGGGAAGGTATCAGGTGGTGGGATGACTTGTTGATGGTATGACAGGTGTACAGGGCAGAAGGGATACATCAAGACCAGCAAGGCAAAGCTGAAGCTCTCTCACATAACCTTCTACAGCTGCCTTGAGCAAGCCTCAGATTTAATGCACAACCAATGTTTCCAACCCAGGGGTATCCTCTGGTTCACCTTACACACAGGTCCACAGTGGCTCCTAAAAAGGAATAGATGTTATTAACCCAGGGGTGATCTGAACCTCCAAACTGACCATAAAATGCCAGGCAGATGTTGTTCTGGAATATGCAGTACAGACTCTCTCACCCCAACAGTTTTCCTCCTCTTGAAGGAGAGGGTAAGACAAAGACCAGAAGTTAATGGAGAGCATAGCACCAGCCTAACCACCTTCAAACCCTGTGAGCTGTACCCAAACTGTTACTCTACTCCCAAGCAACTCTTGCACGAGTGAGACCTCTTTTACATCCCAGACTGGCTTGTGATGGCCACTGGAGCTCACTGATGCAGTTGCATGGTAAAAGACACTCCTTTCCAATGACTTGATTAATCATTTTCTCTAACACTGTCAGATATTTTATCTTAAGTCTATCAGATTAGATTTAAGTGGTGAGCAATATAGGGGGAATAAATAAGTGAGCATAAGCAGTGCTTTGTTACAGACAGATGAATAATAAGGGTTACCACATAAAGTTGACGTAAACACAATAGATGGGGTAATGATGTACCTTATTTATTCTAGTTGCTGTTTCTTTCACTGCATTGGGCAAAGGGATATCTGAATCTTAAAAGAAGTTTTTTTTTAAAAAGGGAAAACACCAAAACAGAAGAGACAGAGGGGGAGAATGGCAGAAAGGCAGAAGCAAGATGAAATGTGCTGTCTAGGCAGGAAAAGGGAAAGGACTTGACTGTGGTATCTAGGTCTTAGCACTGAGATTTATGGGTGGTGATAAGGTCCCAAACTAGAAAATGAACTTACATAATTTTCTCTTGGCAGAGCAATATTCTCCAAACTTATTAAACAGTTCTCTTTCAGGTGAGGAAGGGCTGTCCTGATGGTTTGATTTTCTTTGGCTCATTAAAATGCAGCTAATGTGGACTAAACAGGACCCTTAGAGGGTCTGGGTAAGTCTGCTAATCCAACAGCAGACCACTCAGTTTTGGCACTGTTAGTTTTCTGCCATCTTAGAGAGCTGAGGACATCTCTGAAGGGCTAGCCAGGAGCCAGTGTGGCACGAAGCAGGGAGATGCCAGCTGATGTGGACCAGGCAGAGCAGGATGTCCACTTTGGTGGCAAGATGGGTACAGGAGTCTTCCTCTGATGTTGGGTACCGTCAACACAGTTTTTGAAGAGTCAGACAAAGTGTTGGGAGAGAGAGAGAGATAGAAATACTGCAAGAAACTGTCTCTGTTCCAGCCCCAGGATAGCCAGAGCACCCACATGGTCTGTGGGAGACAAGCTCAAACCTGCTTAACAGTAAGCATGGACTGAATGCTGCATCCCAGCTGTGCTCTGAACATCAGTCAAGTTTCCTGGGTCATCCTCTGTCCCCTTACATCTTAAATAAATAAAAAAAAATGGATCAGAGGTTTGCATTTCTGTCTCTACTGTGTGATGTATGCTTTGGGCTACTCTATCTGTGTCTCTGATAAGCATTTAATTTAATACACAGTGGGGCAATTCCAGGAGGTGAGATTAAGAAACAATCACAGAAGGGGAAAAAAAAGAAAGAAGAAAAAAAGAAAAAAGAAAAAAAAAAGAAAAAAAATACGGCTTTTCTGGTCAAAGAGGAGTGTGACAAGGTTTTAAGTCCCTGTTTGCATATGTGCACTGAAAGGTTTTGATGATGCAGGAACAACTCCTGGGGGGGCTTCTAGGGTAAGATTCAAGGAAGGTCACCAGCAGTATCTGTGTGCAGGGGACTTTGGTCATACCTCCTGGGAAAAAGTGGTGGATTCGAGGGATATGGAGGCCAGGAGGAGATCATCACCCCGATCTCCCCAGAAATGTGGCTGGAGGCTTTTGTGTGGATCTCAATTATTACTTGCTGCCAGTAAAAAAGTGAAATGGAGAAGAGAATTTTTTTTCCTGTCAGGCTTCTACTAAAGCTGAATAAAACCCCTAAGAACTCAAGTACTGTGAGACATACTGATGCTTGTTAATATTTGTGACTGAATTATCATCTGGCCTTAATAATTAATGATTGTCATTAACGGCTGCCCAAGCAAGTGGAAAGCAGTAGGTGAATTATCCCTGATTTTTCTGTCAGTCAGCAGAGAAGGGCAATGCTGCATAATCCTAACCTGTCTTTGGGTGCACAGGGGCGAGCTGCCTTATGGTCATGCCAAGGGGGTGCTGCTTGTGGGTCAGTTGTGGCTGATGTACTCCTGGGAGTTTTCTGAGCAGTAAATCCCTGATTGCACCTTTTCAACGTAAACTGCAGGCTCAGCCAAGAGAGGAAGGGCTGGGACAGGTGCCTTTAGCCAGTGGAAATACACTTGTATGAGTGAAGTTATGGTTTTGGCTGGACCAGCAGCACATTGCGCTTTCCCCTTTCTGCTGTCCTCTGTACAAGATGAAAAAGGAAAGAGAAAAAGCAGAAAATGGGCACTGATACATGTCTGAGCTGAGGCCCAGCAAGCAAATCTTACTCAAGGCTCCATCTGTTTGTTTGAGGTGATCATTACAAAAATGATAATAGTCCAAATAAATTCCTTTGTGGAAGATACAGTCAGAGATTTGAAGGCAGAAGTTAATCCACCAGTAATTTTGACTGGTTGCCATGTGTTACAAACAGCATCATAAAAAAGGGAAAAAAAACCCACTCAATGGATGAGATTGACCTTGTTGGTTATTCCCCACAATTATTCACCTATTGCAACCTAAGATTCTTTTAGATCTCGCTTGGGCTGCAGGAAGATTCCTCAGAAAGCTCCTCTGAGCAGCCAACTGCAAAAAGCACTGACATATGATAAGCGTATAAGAGCATTAAATGGTAGCATTCTCCGTCACCCACAGCCTTCGCTGGTTGTGCTTCCAGGCCAGTTGAAGCTAGAATGTACGTACAGCTGTTCTGAGTTGTAAAATGCATTTTGAAAAGGGGTTGATTCGTCTGTGTTTCATGAGATTGAATTAAGCAAAAAGAAGAAGAAAAAAAAAGTATAAAGACTTGTCTTTTTTCCAAGCATTTAATAAAAACATTCAGGCTCCCTGGAACATAATAGAGATGTGCTTTCCGCACACAGATGTGCAGTAGTGAGAGCTAGCTGTGGTTTATGTGAGCTGCTCATTCTTCTGTGCAGTGTTAAGAACTCAATGTACTTTCATACTCCTCCTTTTTTGTTTTGGCCTTGATGTGAACTAATGTCAAAGCAAATGAAGACCTGGTGGTAAATGCTTTTCAGCACTGCTAAATGGCTGCGGCCATTGCGGGGCTGTTACTGGCTGTCTCATCGCCATCAGGAATGTGGGGTTTTGATAAGTTGACCTTGTATCCTGAACTTTGATTTCTGCAACAAAATTTGCTGGCAGGACTCGGTATTTGGAGGATCAGAAAGGTGTGTGGATCACATACTGCAGAGAATAGTTAAAGCAGGTTTTACGGAGAGTTTCAGTGGGTAAAGTCATTAGGGGTATGATGAGTGATTTGTACAGAATTACACAGGGAAAAACTCACACCAGCATCTCCTATCTATAAAAGTGTTTTAGTGGAGAACAGATTTTCAACTGGAATCTTCCTTTTTTGCATGCAAGGCAGAACATGCAGAAGAGCAACTGAGCCTGATTTTCTTTTTCCAGTTCCACTGCTTGCTTTATTTTTAGGGTTTTGTATTATGGCTGCCTAGATTGTACAGCTGCAAATGTGCCAAAACCCTTGACTCATTCATTCAGGTTGAATAATAAGCAACCTAAAAAGTCTACTTTTTTCAACACCTGCACACTTCATTCCTTCGTGTTTTGCAAATGTAAGAGGTGCAGATACGTGTTTTGACTTTGATCTTGTAAACCGAAACTGTTCAAGTGGTAGATCCTGATCTAGATCTGGCCAACAAGCAGGTATTGCCTGGGTTTCCCCAGCAACCCACATTTATCTGGGTGAGCCTCTATTTTTTGTTGTTTCTCCAGTCTCCCTGGGAGCAGCTGCACACGGAGGCAGTACAGGAGCCTGCGTGGATGGGCAGAGCTGGACCTGGCACACCGTTTTCAGGTCTCCATAGAATAAGCCCATGCAGCCTGATAGAAATTTGATGTACCCTACTGTCAACGTGCTTTGGTCATGTCAGAGGTTGGGCACATAACTCCGTGTGTCGCTGCTAGAGTGCGCAAAGTCTCTTTCACTGGAGACACTTCAAAATTTATCCCCTGCTTTTGTGTAGCTGACATTTATTTACTGTTCTCTAGTAATTGGATGGATTGGATCTGCCTCTTCTGTGCAAAAAGCTGTAGTGCTTATGTAGTTCTCCTCTCAAACACAATTTCCTTCCATTCCCTCATGCACACCTATCTAGGTGTCACCTCCAAAAGGACTATTCTCTTGTCCAGCTCATGACTCCCCCAGCTTTTCCACAGGAGTAGGATATATCTTACCCAGTGAAAGCTATTTGAAAGGGGAAACCTAGTCCAGCATCATCTGTGTCCATACCTTTAAAGAGAGGAGAGGCAGGGAGAATACAACACAATTCCTCTTCTCACTGCTTAATACTAGCCTTCTCAAGAAACGATTTGTCTTGACAGATAACTGAAATAGGCCTGGAAGTGGATTAAAATTAAAGAGTGAGCAGTCTGGGGTCCAGTGCTGGAAGCTACTGCCTGTATCTGTTTTATTTAGCTGCACAGACGTTTCTGAAGCTGTTTATCCTCCCTCTGTTAGCAGCCAGCAGAGAAAAGCATTGTCAGTAGTTGATTTATCCCACCTATTTCAGACACTACTTTAAGGTGAAATGAATCCCCCTTTGGAAATCACTGTTTCTCTATTGACTGTGTCTACATAATGGACCTCAAATGGCTAAAGGTGGGAAGGTGCATCCCACCTGTCAGCTGTCCCTTTGGTAACATGAGACCTGCACTGGGGTTTACCTGGCAGAGCTTTCAGTGGCTTTCACATGGGAATTCTCTCCGCAAGAAGTGTCAGAGCAGGAGAAAACACAGTGCCTGCTCCCTGTTGTCCCATTTCCACCCTGCTTCATCTTCATTTGATGATCTTGTTCAAATTATTGTCCCCCCAATAACTTACCCTTGGGGGACGATAGGGCACAGGACCACTAACTGGGCTAAGCAATTTCTCCTGCTGCATGGAGATTTTTAACATTTCATCCCAGTCACCAAGTGGCTGTGCAAACCCCAGGGGCCCGTGCAGGTAGGTGGATTTCTTTGAGAGATTCTACTTTATTTTCTGATGCCATGAAAAAATACTTCAGGGTGATGACAGTAGTTATAAGCAACAGACAGCCACTACCAAGTCTCTTTGCTATTTCCTTGTAATTAAAAGAACTTGTAATGCAAAATAACAGAGAACTTTTTTCTCCTTCTTCTCAGAAATCGAAGCAAAGGAAGCGTGTGACTGGCTACGTGCAGCTGGATTTCCCCAATATGCTCAGTTCTATGAGGGTAAGTAGGTTTTACTCCTCTTTGTGCAGTACTGAAAGTGCACTGGGCCCTTGCCAGGAGAGCTTGCAGTTGGCCAGTTCTACATTTGACTGAGTTGTGGCCATGGCTGGCGGCTTCACAAAGCTTTGGCTGCTGGAGACATACCAGTGACTAAAGAAAAGTAATGTTCTTGCCCTCATACCATGGGGACATAGTTGGTATAAACCTCAAAGGTTGGCCAAATGAAGTAAAAAAAGTCCAAATACATCGGTGTCTCTCTTTTTTTTTTTTTTTTTGACTTCCTGAACTGTTTAAAATGAGATTGAAAACACTGCAGCTACCAAAAGTGAATAATCTGAGTTGCATTTTATATTTGCAAAGCAAGAAAAGCCCACATTTTGGTGCTAGCTCAAAGCACATGGACGGGACTCCTTCCTAGCTGTAAAGTTTGCGCCCAGGCAAGCAGCGTCCCAGGGGACAGGGCGTGTGGTTGTGCTGCTGCTGAATTCAGGAGCAGTTTGGGGGCTGGGACTGGGTTTTTCCTGTTCTCCCAGAGTAATGTTGAGAAGGAAACCGCAGCTGATCCTCGTTTTTCCCAAACTGCATATTCTCTCTGCCAGAGACACTGAGCCAGCTCAGCCCGCTTGGGCTTATTAGCAGAAGCTCAGCTCTGCCAAGTGCTGCTGGACACCTTCCAGGGTCATCTTGGGTCTGAAGGCAGCACGGTTCCACTCATGGAGCGATGGCCAAGAAACCTTGTGGGTCAAAGTAAGCTCTCCTGAGAGACAGCTCAGCTATCATCCATCCCCACACGTTGGCTAGATAAGGACACCTCTGCAGTTTCTGATGGCCAACTGAGGTCCCTAAAGGCTCAGGTCCTGGGTCCTGAAAGGCCACCCAGGTGTCCAGGAACTGGGAGCACCATGCAGAAGTGCTCAGGTGGCTCCTCAGGAGCCAGGCAGGCTCTGTTAAAGACAGCAAGGAACTATGGTTAATAAGTCTGACAGACCAAAGCTGACATAGGTGTGTGTCTGTCATACTCCCTGGGTGCCCAGTAGTACTTCTGTGCCTGCCATGTAATCGAAGTATCATCTCCCTGTTCTCACAGGGAAAGGCCAACCTGCTGCCTGCTGAACTCAGAGGGATGTTTCCCTCCGAAAAGCAACCTGCGCTGGGCTCCCACAGTTCCCACAAAGTCAGCATGCACTCTAGACAGTCTGTGTCTCTGAAAACAAGGTCCTTTTTACAGGCATCTATTATGTCAGTGTTAAGTACTAGTGTCTGAAAATGCTGGCAGCAGTTCCTGTATCCCAGCATCCTGCTGTGGTACCTAAGCATGGCAGAGCAGTCTGGAGAGCAGCCACAGTGCTGGAACCCCTCCTGCTGTTACAGAGCCCACTAATGTGTTGCAGTCATGTCACTTTTCATTACCAGTGTCAGCTCCCAGCACACTGTCCTGGCTTTTTAGCTAATATTGGGGGTTATAATTCAGCTCATTTTTTCCTTTCTCTCACTTGACTAACCCTTTGTCTGAAATCGTCCTTACTGGGACTTGTATCAAAAGCAAAAAGAGCAGAATGTTTCTGTTTCATGGGAAGAGTCTGTCATAGCAAATAACTCGTTAAGTCACTGTGACAGGAATGGAGAACGTTGTGGCTCACGTGAATAAAGGTGTGTTGATAATTCCCTGACCTCATTCGTTTGTGCTTGGTGCTAGAAAGAACAGTTAACAGATGAGTCTATTCTTAATGCCAAAAGGAAATAATCTCGCGCTCTCTTTGGTGCACAGGGTGTTCAACTACACCTTTAACAGGAAAGATAAAAAAAAAGTCACTGAAAGGGCCACAAGTGCAGCTGGGAGGAAACCAGAACTGAGTCCAGCTGGTCATACTAGATTTCAGTGAGCAAGCACATCCAAAGCATTTCAGATGTAGATGATGCATTTTCGTTGGAATAGCAATCAGTCATCTTAATATCGTGTCTCCTTTTTCAGACTCCCAGTTTCCCATTGACATTGCTGCAGTAAAGAAAGATCATGATTTTCTTGACAAGGACCTTGTAGAACCTCTTTGCAGGTAAAAAACACCTAAAGTTTCTTTTCTGATAATTTAAAAATGTAAGCTGATTTGCTGTTGTGTTAGCACAGCAGCGGAAGCAGCAGAAGAGACGTTTGCTTGTCCACCTGCATTAGGCAGTGATATCTGTAATGATACCATTCTGAATTCATCTCTCTTACGGAATACCCTGGTGTAGGACTCACTACACTCACAGAACACACCACATGATTTGTGAAGACCCAAAGCCAATGAATATGAAACACCTGCCTTTTAAGAAAGAACTAGCAAATCCTGGGTAAATGAGTCACATTTGAGTTGCGCATGAGTAATTCTTATGTCCAAGCACAGCAGAAAAGATGACATTTTGTGCATAGATTTCAGCAAGTACTTTCTCTGGCAGCAGATGTGGTTTTCATGCTGCTGTGATTCCCTTGGTACTCTCTTTTTGGCACTAGTAACAGAAGTGGGACCAGAACTCCACAGTACTACAGCTGCTACAACTAATCACTGGTTTGTCCCTCCCAGAAGGCTTCTGTTTGCTGTTTATCTAGCTCTTTATACTCAGCCTGTGATGAATACACTGTATCTCATTGCTCAAGTACTGTCCCCCAGGACTCAAGAAGCAGCAATCCTGTGGTAGTTTTGCAAAACCATGTTGCGGAGGCATTGTTCCCCTCTTCTTTCTCCTGTGCTCAGCTGAAGCTGAGTTCTGCTTGTGTCCTCTTCAGCAAGGATGAAGGAGCATCTGGCCCCTAACCAAGCAGTCTTTATTACATGTTATGGAAACTTTCACAACACCAAGATAATTGGACAAAACCCTATTTCCCCTTCTGCAACTGTGGCTTAAAATCATCAGAGAATATATGCTGTTCCACTGCACATCATACTGTGCATTGCAGGGATTAATGAGTCTGCAGTAGAGGACTGCAGAGAGGGTTTCTGAGAGCCATAGAAAATAAGGCTGGAAGAGATTTCATCTAGTGCATCTTGCTTGGGTGATGGAGCACTGGGACAGGCTGCCCAGAGAGGTTGTGGAGTCTCCTTCCCTGGAGACATTCAAGACCTGCCTGGATGTGTTCCTGTGTGATTTAGTCTAGTTGATCCTGCTCTGGGAGGGGCGTTGGACTAGATGATATTTTGAGTTCCCTTCCAACTGTGATTCTGTGATTCTGTGATTGCTCCATCCTAGGAGAGACCCACCGTCCTGAAGGATCCAGGTAATTCCTGAGCATTGCTGTCAGAATGCTTTCCCCAAACTCCCTTGCTGCAAAGTGAGGCCTATTGCTTCTCACTTAGTCTATTATAGATATAGGAAGTAGAATATTCTCTCTCTGTATAGTAGTTTTTTGTGTCTGAAGATAAATCAGTAGGAAATACACAGATCCTTCAACGATTGCTCTCAAGGATGTTGGGGAGCAGAATGTCTGCAGGCTTGATCTACTGCTGTTCAGTACAGCTTGGTGGGAGGGATAACTATGCCCACGCCTAGAGAAACTTTCTTTCCATGCATACATGCATCTCCCTGCTTACGTCTGGCATGGTGGAAGACATACTTTGCTGTGGTTTGGGAACTGGGAAGTGGTAGGAGGTTAAGCTCTCTTCCCCTCTGCCCTCTCCAACAAAGTTGGAGGACCATCTAAAACTGAAGTATGTTGCCTGTCTCTGTCTTGTGAGAGCAGATGGTGGGGCCCCATCACTGCAGAGCTCTGTGACTGTACCCAGTCTTTCTCCTCTGAAGTAGCTGGCAATGGCAGTACTTATGTCATGGTTACAGCTCACCTCTTGTTCATCCAGTGTCTCTGTAGACTCACAGATACACCTCTAACAGTTACACTAGGTTTAATTATTTATGAGGATTTCTTTGTGAGCTGAACAGCTAAAGACTGGGTTTTCTCCTCCTTTACTGGAATATGAGGTTTCGGGAAATAAACCAGCAGCTGGAAACATGTGGTCTGGTGACAAAATGCTTTATATTAGCCTAAATCAAGTGACCTGTAGTTCATAAGCATGGACAGAGATCTTTGCCAATCATTTTCTTGAAAGACAAAGAGTGTTTGACTCTTTAGCAACTTTTCTGCAATGACTTTACTCAGAAGACGGCACCCGTTGATTACATTTTTGTGGGGAGCTTTTAAACAGTTTGGATCTAAAAAAGGAGTAACATCTCATGTAACATCCAGGCAGAAATAGAAGCATTCTGTCTGGGTTGTATAGATGCAAGACTTGTGTTTTCAGAATGCAGACATTTAATTTGCCATAACACAGCAGCTCCAAACCTTTAGCTGAGGGCAGCCTGTAAAAGGCGGTTGTGCTGAACGTCAAGATTCGACTTCACCAGAAACAGTAAATGGTGTCAAGCAGCTGCCCCCACTTCCAGCTTTGGTACTGTATCAGTTATTAAACTGACATCTTCCAGGTTTTCCAGTGGACTGGAAAGCCTCACAGCTCACCTGGCCATTGCGGCTGGTGTTCTACCCTTGCGTTGCTCTGTGGTGGCATCATTACAAGGTGCATGTCAGTATGTCATATGAGAGCTGCAGGTTCCCATGTGTTCTCATGAAACACAAAGTTTAAAAAAAGGGGTGCTTTTTAATTATTTCTGTGTGCACCGATTCCCAGTTTGGGAGGCAAACTTCCATTCTTCAAACACCCAAAAGTGTCCTCCAAGCTATGCATGGCCAAGTGTTCACACTGACTGACAGTGCATTCAGCCCATAGCACTGAACACAATGGTGTTCTCGTTTTTATTTGGAGGATAATTGGAAAGCTGGAATGCCGGAGCGGATAATCAGTTTAGGGAGAGTTTCAGCTCTGGATGGTAATGGTTCTAGCATAAACACTGAATTTCTCTGCTCTTGTGGATTGAAATCAGACTCTCAACCTCACTTTATAATCAGTTTTCCTACGGCATCGCAGTATATGAAGCAACATGAGGTGCAAATGCAGGGGAACCTTTTTTTTTTCAAGGCAGCTGGTAGTACTTTAGTCAGAAAGCCCAAGACTCCCTGTTGTTAAAGGTTTCGGTGACCTTTTTGAGATATTCTAACACTCCTGCTGTTTACAATATCATTTGAAAATTTGGCAGAGTGAAGGCCAAATTTGAAGCCTTTGGGTTAGAGGCATATCTATCAAGAGATTCCAGTCAGATTTTATTGAGGAAGGAACAATAGAAAATTGCCAGGCAATCTGTAGGCGAAGGCTGTCAGCCTGCCAAAATAATAATTGGGCATGAAAATTTTATAGCTGGATCTCTGTGTTGTTTCCAAAATAGCAGCAACCAGCTCTGCTCTGGGAACTTTTGTGGCCCCCGTGATAAGAGGGTGAGAAGGAAAAGCCAAGACATGTTGTACTTTCTGTATTCACGTAAATGCAGTGACTAAGAACATAAAGAAGGAGAATGTCATAGCTTGATATGTAGGCCACTAAATTTTGAAATGTGCCAAGTGTCCAGCAGCCTTTTCTTCCATACCTAGTGTCTCTTAGATAGCTTGCAAATAATCCAAAGGTCGCTCTATATGGGACATCCTACCATTAAAGTTTTGAAGTGGTGATTGTATAGTCAGTACTGTCTGCTGAGTTATATTGCTCTGGGTGCTGTTAGGAGATAAGCCTGGCCCTCTGCATGCAGTACAGAGAGCCCTGCTTTGAAGTCAGTGAATGGCTCCTGTTGATCTCAAAGATAGTTGACTCACCTTCTGTGAGGGTGTAGCCTGTAAGGTAACTCATCTGCAGACATGATAAGAAGTGATAGGAGTGGAAAACAGCATAGTCTCTTCACACACAAAACTGGCAGAGCAGGGACGTGCCTGTGTGAGCTACACACACCATTGCTGCTGGTACTGGGAAGAGCCTTATGCAGTGTTCAGACCTCAGCAGAGCCCAGCATGAGGAGCTAGATGTCCTCTTCCCAAATCTCACAGCACCAGAAGATAACTAGGGGACATGTGTATGTCCCTAGCACTTAACCTTGGCTAGGAGTAATGAAAACAAAGAAATATTGTGGTGTTTCTCTCAGAATGAAGTTTACAGAACCATAAAATATGTTTGCCTTGTCACAACGTGTGAGAGAGGACATTTTAGATCTGCTGAGGTAGGAGATACTGTGATGTCCATGCTAGCCCTCCCCATCATGCCACCTCTTGCATGACCAGTCGGTGTCCCCAGCTGCATTCCTCACCAGCTGCTTTGAAGCAGCTGCAGAACAGGTCCAGGGGAATGCATGGAGCTCCAAGTCACTTGGAAGTTGCCAGCCTAGTATCTGGATGGCTCTTCAAGGAGAACAACAGGTCCCTCACAAGATTTTCCATCTAATTGGATCCTGCAGTTTTACAAGCTTGTATTTATTTGTAAACACCACTTAGTGCTGTACAGGATGTGGAAGTCAGAAATTTCCTGCTTCTGAAAAACTTCCGTTATAAGGGTTAATTATTACAGCACTGGGATAGGGATTCAGAGCTCTGAATACCTGTATGTATTGTTATCTTAAATCTCCTAAGATATCTCAGACTTTTCCATTGGCTGGCTCAGCCAAGAGCACCTGCAGCAGCTGAAGGCCAGGCTTGATCTGTAGAAGATCTAAAAACGCAGCAGACATCTCTATTTGGGCACCTCAATCACTCTGCTGGTGTTTGGGTATTGCATCAAGGGCCATTTTTAGCACAGACATGATCTTTCACCATAGAGACGTGTTAAACAGTAGAGGTAGTGCTTAGAATCATAGAATCACAGAATGGGTTTGGGTTGGAAAGGACCTCAAAGATCATCTAGTTCCAACCACCCTGACACGGGCAGGGACACCCTCCACTAAACCAGGGTGCCCAAAGCCCCATCTAACCAGGCCTTGAACACTGCCAAGGAGGGGGAAACTACAGCTTCTCTGGGCAGCCTGTGCCAGGGACTCACTGCCCTCACAGTAAAGAATTTCTTCCTCATATCTAATCAAAATCTCCCCTCTTTTAGGTTAAACCCATCACCTCTTGTGCTATCACTACACTCCCTGATACAGAGTCCCTCTCAAGTTTTCCTGTAGGCCTCATCAGGTACTGGAAAGCTGCAATAAGGTCTGCCCAGAGCTTTCTCTTCTCCAGGCTGAACAAGTCCAAGTCTCTCAGCCTGCCTTCACAGGAGAGGTGCTCCAGCCTTCTGAGTATCTTCATGGCCCTCCTCAGGTCCATGTCTTTCTTGTCCTGGATACCCCAGCACTGGATGCAGTACTCCAGGTGTAGTATCATGAGAGCTGAGGGGGAGAATCACCTCCCTTGGTCTGCTGGTCATGCTGCTTTTGATGCAGCCCAGGATACAGTCGGCTTTCTGGGCTGCAAGCTTGCATTTCTGGATTGTGTTTATCTACCAACACCCGCAAGTCCTTCATTTCAGGGATGCTTTCAATCCACTCTCCACCCAGCCTGTGCTTGTGCTTGGGATTGCGTTCTCCCATGTGCAGGACCTTGCACTTGTCCTTGCTGAACTTTATGAGGTTGACACAGGCCCCACCTCTAAAACCTGTCAAGGTCCCTCTGGGTGACATCCCTTCCCTCCAGCGTGTCAACCACAGCACACATCTTGGTGTTGTTAGAAAACCTTCTGAGGGTGCACTTGATCCAACTGTTCTTGTGTCCAACAATGATGTGAAACAGTGCCAGCCCCAGTATCGACCCCTGAGGAACCCGTGATGGCCTGGAAAAGAAATAAAAGTAACATCAGTGAAGCACTTGCTGTAGTAAATATTTTGGGGGCTAAACATGGCAGAGCTTTCCAGACAAGCATTCATGTGCATCCAAGGGTTGTTTTTATTTTATATATAGCCACCTATCTTGTGTTTATTTAATGTGCTTTTCCTGCCTTTCTCGAGTCCAGATTGATGTTTGGTTAACGTTACAAACAGGCAGAGTCTTTCCCCATATTTCTAAGTGACGTGAAACTGTAGCGTTTCTCTCACTTTGACAAGGACATTGGTGACAGCCTGTTGTAACCCAAGTCTTCTATTTTTGGTTTTTGAAAGGTTTGTTGAGGACTTGCCTGTCAGTCTCTTGCAGATGAGAAAAGCTTTCTGCCACCACTGGCACATCAACAAGGCGTAAGAAGTTGAAACAGCCTGGCTTTGATTGGAGTTGTTAGTACTAGGCAAGCTCATAAATATGATCATTAGCTCTCTAATTGCATTGGCAAATCTTTCCAGAATACTGGAAAAGCCCCAGAAAGCATGACAATGTTTTGTACACTGGTGAATTTAAAACTTGAGGTTGACCTTGTGACACCCAGTAAGAAATAGCTTTGTTTCTGATGAAGCAAGCAAATCCAGGTTAGAAAGCAGCCAGGACAATGGTGTGGCTTTCCAAGCGTGGTGGGTTGATCCTGACTGGAGGTCAGATGCCCCCCAGAGCCACTCTGTCACTGCCCTCCTCAGCTGGGCACGGGAGAGAAGATACAACAAAAGGCTCCTGGGTTGAGCTAAGGGCAGGGAGAGATCACTCACCAGTTACTGTCACAGGCAAAACAGACTTGACTCAGGAAAATTAATTTAATTTATTACCAATCAAATCAGAGTAATGAGAAATAAACCCAAATCTTAAAACACGTCCCCCACCCTCCCTTCTTCCCAGGTTCAACTTCACTTCTGATTTCTTTACCTTCTCCCCCACAGCAGCACAGGGGGATGCGGAATGGGGGTTGGGGTTAGTTCATCACACGTGGTTTCTATTGCTCCTTCCTCATCAGGGGGAGGAATCTTAACACTCTTCCCCTGCTCCAGGATGGAGACAGTCCTGCATGAATTTAGTGGCTGGAGAGCTGTCTGGAGGAGAGAGACCTGGGGATGTTGATCAACAGCTGGCTAAATATAAGCCAGCAGTGTGCCCAGGTGGCCAAGAAGGCCAATGGCATCCTGGCCTGCATCAGGAACAGTGTGGCCAGCAGGAGTAGGGAAGTGATCCTTCCCCTGTACTCCACTCTGGTGAGGCCACATCTGGAGTGCCGTGCTCACTTTTGGGCCCCTCACTACAAGGACATCTTATGCTGGGGCATGTCCAGAGAAGAGCTACAAAGCTGGTGAAGGGTTTAGAAGACAAGTCTGATGAGGAGCAGCTGAGGGAGCTGGGATTGTTTAATGTGGAGGAGACTGAGGGGAGACCTCATTGCTCTCTACAACTACCTAAAAGGTGGTTGTAGTGAGGTGGGTGTTGGTCTCTTCACCCTGGTAGCTAGTGACAGGACATGGGGAAATGGTCTGAAGTGACATCAGGGGAAGTTTAGGTTGGATATTGCGAAAAATTTCGTTACTGCAAGGGTTGTTAGATATTGGAACATGCTGCCCAAGGAGGTGGTTGAGTCACCATCCCTGGAGGTGTTTAAAAGAAGAGTAGATGTTGTACTTGGTGACATGGTCTAGTGTTGGACCTAGTAGGGCTGGGTAGATGGTTGGACTGCATGATCTTGAAGGTCTTTTCCAGCCAAAACCATTCTATGATTCTGTGAACTTTTCCCATGTGAATCCTTCCCACGAGCTGCAGTTCTTCATGACCTTCTGCAGTGTGGGTCCCTTCCACATGGTACAGATCAAGACCAGACTGCTCCAGTATGGGTCTTCCACAGGGTCACAAGTCTCCCCAGAAAACCTGCTCCAGCGTGGGCTCCTCTCTTCATGGGCTGCAGGCCTTGCCGGGAGCTTGTTCCAGCACAGGCTTGCCACAGGGCCACAGCCTTCTCTGGGTGCATCCACCTGCTCTGGTGTGGGGTCCTCTATAGGCTGCAGGTGGAATCTACACCATCATCGTTCATGGGCTGGAGGGGGACAGCCTGCTGCACCATGGTAATCTTCATGGGCTGCAGGGAAATCTCCCCTCCAGCGCCTGGGGCACCTCCTCCCTCTCCTTCTTCACTGACCTGGCTGTTTGCAGAGTTGTTCCTCTTACATACACTCACTCCTCAATCCAGCTGCTCAAGCCCTTTTTTCCCTCTTCTTAACTCTCTTATCCTAGAGGTGCTACCACCCTCTCTGGTGGGCTTGACTTTATCCAGCATCAGGTCCATCTTGGAGCTATCTGGAATTGGTTCTGTTGGACATAGGGGAAGCTTCTCGCAGCTTCTCACAGAAACCACCCATGCAGCCCCCCACTACCAAAACCTTGCTGCACAAACCCAACACACCAAGCCTCCAGTTTAAGTAACTGAGCTGGCCTCTCAGTCTCTGCTGAAACAGTCTTGCTCTCAAACGTTATTAGCAAGAAAGCTATGGTTTTGGATGATCTTACATGTTTCACCATGTACTTCCTGCACCTCTCTGGGCTGAAGAAGCAGTCCTTTTTAATAGATATACCGGGGCCCTTTCTGCTGTGGGCTGGACACATCCAGAGGTACCAGCATGTTACAGGCAAAAGGGATGTAACTTTTTAATCTTCTTGCTCCTGAAATGCTTGGCTTGCTCCTCAGTTTTTAGAAGGCAGGTGGCACCATACTGAATGGAAGGAGCACTAGTCTCTGTGCACAGTGTCCGATCTGAGCCTCTGGCTCACCTCTGGCAGGAAACTGTCTGCACAGATAGAAAGTTGGGTTGGAGTCCTTTCTCTGTGCCTCTGTATATTTGAAATCAATATCAATACGCAAATATAAACATTTTGCACTCAAAAGGAGTACTGAACATTATTCAGCCGCAGGGCCCCAAGAAAATGCAACTTTGGGTTGAGAAATTCCATGTTTGGGCAAAAGATGAGCTTTGCAATAATAGATATAATCCCTGTAGGGGAGGATTTGTGGGCAGAAGGCTGAAGATACAGCTACAGAGCCACAAAGCTTGAAATTTATTACAAGAATATTACTATCATGTGTGTGGGGTGTGCTTGTGCATGCATTATACTCACATTAATATGATGAGCACAGGACTTTCCTGATACAGCGTAACGGGTTTATTGGCATGAGTTTTATCTGCAAATGAGCAGGTGATATTTTGTGAGGGAAGGAAGATACACATTTAGTGGGCTGGTTCTTTATTTGTGGTGGCAATTCGAAAGGATTTCTAATATTAGAAGTCCTGGGGAGGAATATGTTACTTCCATAATGTTCTTATGCTATGTAAGAGATTATATCGTTGATGCGATACTTATCTTCATGTGTCCTTGTAACTTATCAGGCACATTTCAAATGTTAACAGCTCTGGAGATTCACAGCCTCCTCCCGAGACCAGAAGCAACAGGGGCAGCTCTTGCTGCAGCAGCACAGGAGCTGCAGACAGCCTACAAAAGAGTCTCTCACTCTGCCTCTCTTTATTCTGAAATTCAGCCCTAAATCTGAAAAGTGTTCAAAATCAAATGTATTTAACCCCAAGCCTCTACTTTTAGAAGATGGATGGTTTCGTGAATCAGAACCCTTAAGTATAAATAAGAACTAATCAATTATGAATAACATAGTAGGGTCACTATTGAAAGAGCATGTTTTCTTGTCCTTTGACTGTTTGCATATAGATGCGCACACACACACACACATTCACTGACTTCCCATCTTTATTAGGTTGTCATTTCAACCCACTGTCATCACAGAATAGCCCGGGATTTAAGGAGCAGAAGCCTTACAGGCTCCCAGATAACATCATTATGAACACAGTCAAAAATCACTACAAATATTTATTTAGAAGTATTAGATTCATTACACGCTGGGTGCGTTAACCTGTCAGTAAGACCCACAGGTATGGGAAAGGAACTACTGGCTGTGGAGAAACATTTAACTAGCTGCTGAAAGTTCTTCTTTATGTCAGCTTTTAAAATTATATGCTAACTGCCTTAAGTGAGGACCTGCCTCGTTTGTCTTTCACCAATGCTTTGAAATCCCCATTTTAGACCAATTACATTATGCTCCTGCAGAAGGTAACTTACCTCCTTCTTCTCTTGTCATTTCCCCAGTCCTCAGAGGTGTTTGTTTATACCCGTTTCCTTTGCTAAGTACTTAAAGTACTTATCTTACTTAAAGTACTTATCTATGAATTAAAAAGCAATGTATAAAATCTGGCTATCAAATAACATGAAGCTTAGATTCCCTTTTAACGCAGTGGTCTTACAGCCTGGAATTATATGACCGGTGTCGTTTCTGAAGCCTGTTGTATGCAGTTGGCACCCTACAGGCAGATAAGAGAGAAGCTTTTGAACTTAGGAAAAGTCATGCCCTTTAATCAGAGGCTGCTAATCTTTTGAATTTGCTTTGCCCCGTAGACGACTGAACACACTGAACAAGTGCGCCTCAATGAAACTCGATGTGAACTTCCAAAGGAAAAAGGTAAGGAAACTTCATGAAATTTGCTGACTTTGCCCTGACTTCTGTGATAAGACCTCCCCAAGTTAGCCTTTGAATCAGTAATGCGCTTAAAAGTAAGTTAAGTGTATTTCACTTCGAACGTGTGTGTCAGCATTATCTGGACACACGATAATGTGAATTTCTGAATCTTGACATTATAAATGCAGTAGAAAAAAACCTGTGACTAACACAGCAGGAACGACACTACGTGTGTTAAAAGGGCACATGCAGTACTGAAAGCGTTGCGACTGTGCGGTTGGAGCGAGCGGGTGCAGAGACAGCGCGGTTTCATTACGCGGGGTTGTTTGCCAGCGCCGCCTGAGTACACAATGGAAAATCCTGCTCAGAAAAAAATGGAAGCTGCTCGCATGAAAACAATAGCTTTTCTTTATTTCTTGTACTGACTTATTCCCGGTTAAGTATATGAAAATAAACTCTGTCAGCCTTACAAGCTCCTGGGCAACATGGGAATTACTTGAGCTTAAAGGGTTTCGGCAAGGGCCACAGGGACTGCCTATTGATTTCGAGGGTTTTGTAACATGAACAGTGGTAGCTGCTGAGCATTCGGTTTTCTGGTTACAAATTCCCCCAGCCCTTCAGCGGTGTACAGTCATGGTTGTTGACTCTCAGAAGCCTTGGTGTCTGTTTTTCCTCCCCTAGAGTATTCGCCGAATGCTGTTTAAAAACTACCTCCAAGAGTTGTATTTTTGGCTGTCCAAGGGAGCTTGCCCAAAGAATGGTTTTAATGTCCAGACACTCTGTCTTCTGCACGTGCCCATTTGTTCTGCGGTGTACGTAGCCTCTTTAGCATGCCTTTTGTCCATTCTCTGGAGGGACTTCATCAGACCTGATGGATGTTTCTTGTCTTTGATAAGTGCCAACACTCCGCATCAAACACCCACATTGCACCTGAGAGAAGGAACAGTAAAATCCCCTGGCTACATGATAACTTTATGATTTGGGCAGGTAGGCACTATAGGAAGAGACTGAAGTCCTTTAGCTCAATCGATTTTGTTGTTGATGTGCTGGGAGTGGTGTCTAGTTTGCAACCCTGCGCTCATGTACATGTGATCCTGCAGAGATACTGGAATTGTGAGACAGAATTACAAAAAACAACATATAGGTGAATGCTGATCATCCCCTGGAAATTTTTAGTTCCTGTCCTTCTTCTGTTCAACAAGTATTGTGGGTTTGGTGTCAGGACCAGGGAAGTGATCATTCCCCAGCTCTGGTGAGAGGCAGCACTTCGAATACTGTGTTGAGTTTTGGGGCCCTCACTACAGGAAAGACATTGAGGTCCTGGAGCGTGTCCAGAGAAGAGCAATGAGGCTGGTGAAGGGTCTGGAACACAGATCTTGCGGGGAGCGGCTGGAGGAGCTGGGCCTGTTCAGTCTGGAGGGGAGGAGGCTTCAGAGCAGACCTTGTTGAAAGGAGGTTGTGGTGAGCTGGGTGTCAGCCTCTTCTCACAGATGACTAGTGACAGGACAAGAGAGGGAATGGCTGCAAGTTGTGCCAGGGGAGGTTAAGGTTGGAGATTGGGAGTAATTTCTTCTCAGAAAGAGCATTGGGCATTGGAACGGGTTGCCCAGGGAGGTGGTGGAGTCACTGTCCCTTGGGGTGTTCAAGGTAAGATTGAATGAGGTACTTAGAGTCACGGTTTAGTGAGTAATATAGGTGGTAGGGGGATGCTTGGAGTAGATGATCTTGGAAGTCTTTTCCAACCTTAAGGATTCTGTGATTCTGTGATCCTGTGAGTTTTGTATGCTTCCTTCCTGGCCTCCTTAAGAGGATTTTCTTGTTGGCTTTTATTTTATTTTACTAGCTTTTACTGCCACCCCTCCCTGTTCTGAGTGGATTGAACTCCTTGGCTCCCCTCCTTGCAGATGACCATTAATTTGCTGTGGAAGTGAGACTGCCCTACTTGGTACACTTTCAAGGGGATAGGAGCTAGTTGAGTCCATACCTGCACAAGGTCAGGAGGGGATGAAGGAGATTTGGGATGACAGATACAGAGCAAGTGAAAGTGGAAGAGAATGTGGGGGAGAGAAGAGGAGGGAGAGACTGATGACAGGAAGAAAGGTAAATGGAAGTGGAAAAACTGGGAATTCGTTTTGGAGTTGAACACTGAATCAAGTAAACTTTTTTGCTGTAGATACTGCCTTTCCCAATAGTCTCTATGATGATCTGAACAATGAAATGCAAAATCAGCTTGCTTTGGCGATTCAGCACAACAGGTTTGCACAGGACTAGCACAGCTGCTTGAGTGATTCATCAAAATACGGCCAAGCAAGCTGCCAGGCAAGGTTACTGTGAAAGCCAGCACAGGGTGAGCATTCCCCACCGCCTGCTCTCCCACCCAAACCATTCAAGCTGTGGGCTGCTCTCTTCCCCTTGGCTTCATCAAGATGCACACAGAAATCCTTGTGTATGTGTTGCAAATATGTCCGTAAGCGATTTGGACAGACAGAGATTAGCCTTTGGATTAACTGCCTTCTGCAGCTGTCGATTTATGAGAATTCCTGCCCCCAGCTGGAAAAATGTGGCAGAATTCCACTGCAAATAAACCCACTTTTTGCCTTTTGTTAGTGTCCTTCTCTGTCTAAGGCAAGTATACCCTCAGTCAGAAAGCTGTGCTATTTTAAATCAACTGTGACAAATCCCTGAATCAAAACCTCTTTCTCTTTGGCAAATGTTATCAGTCTCTCCTCAAGAAACTTGCCCCTTCTCATCTTCCCAAACATAATGGTATTAAATGGACTTTTGAATATGGTCCAAAGCTGTGCACTTGATTTCACCCTAGGTCAGTAGAAGTACACAGTCACTGCTCCAAGATGTCTGTTCTGCCTGTGTAAGATGAATCGTCGCTTTCAGACCTACTCTTGATCCACTGTCCCTATAGTTGGTGACATGTCAGTTGGCAAAGTGCTCTCTGCATTTTTTTTTAGGACAGTCTCGTTTCTCAGGGCACTCTGATATCTAACAATAACAGTGGGTCATTCAGGATGTTCGTGGCTTCCAGAATTTCTACTGATCCCATCAAAAGAAAAGCACATTATGCCACAGGACTCACAGTGCAGCTGAATTTGGAGTAAGTCGCCATGGCAGCATTTCAGTGTTCAGATACTTCATTTGTCTGATTTCTCTTCTGATAAAACACGAGCAAGTTTCATTACCAATTTAAAATAAAACACAAAAAAATCTAAACCTGTTATTATTAAGCTGCAAATTCCAACACCAGATCTCTTCTGTATTTTCTGAGTGGTTCTTGGGCAGAACATAATCCTATCTGTGTCATGGTTAGAGGCAAAACTTGTTTACTACCAATATCCATTTCTGTTCATCTCTACTTTCTAAAAAAAAAAAAAAAACCTCAAAACTTATTTTCCTCTGAAAATGATTTAAAGTGTATTCACCACTGCATTTATGTTTATTTCTGTGCTCTCCTCTTGGTGTTTGTCACAATGTCTCTACGACTTTGGCTAGTTTAATCGATTCCAGCTTGTAGAAAATACAGGCTAAATCCTGTTGGTTCGTACAGTAATGTCAGCGCAGCTACAGGGATTTGTGTCAGCCAAGAATCTTCCTTAAGGTCTCTTTAGCATATTGGGATGTTCAACAAATTTTAAAAAATTTATATTTTTATCCTACTGCCTGGTGCCATCGACGCTTCAGCAGTGCTATGCTTTGTAGATATAATTATCTCTACTAAATATTTAAAAGTACATACCCTTGCGGTTTTTAAAATATCCACTTTGTGGCACTACTAAGACCACAATAGATGGATTTTTAAGTGCCTGAGCCTGTGCAGTCCTTCACTGTGGATATGTGTACACCAAACTGTGGAGCTAAAACAAAGGTAGAGCTGTCTAATGTGCCATTTCTTCCCTACAGACTAAGTATTAGCCTTTTCTAGCCCTCTCCTGGCGCTTCACTAGCAGCTTAAATTTTCTCTCTAGCTGGCCACAGAGGTAAGATCTCCATTCATTCCTGTGAACTAACATCATCTGCAGGAGCACTGCACACCTCAATGTTAACAGATAAAAGAGGAATGACTGAACCCAAAATTTCATAGCTATATTTTATTTTATGGTTTGGACATGATCTAAAACATCTGGCTGACTTGAAGCGATAAACTGGCAGAAGCTTACAGCTTTAGTGAGACCTGGCACGCTACTGATCCCAATCTCTGTCTTTTGAGGGCTCACATTATTTAAGGTTTTGGGCTTTCTTGTAAAAATTGGTTTACATTTTTCAATTAGACAGGCCAGTGGACATCTAGTCACAGATGGGAGATAACTTTACCATCAAAACTTCATAGAAAAATACTTCTAATGATAGACTTTTAAAATGAGAATTTTTCCAGTCCCAAAATAGTCTTTCTGGTTTAGCACCTCATTTTAGTCTGACAGCCCGTCATATTTTACTGCCTTCGTACTGCTTCCAAGAATGTGAAGAGCTGTTGGGATGTCATGTAGGTGAAGTTAGTTTGTTCTGCTTTAAAACAAATGTACAAGAATAATGCAGTGTAAACCCTGTTCAAAGTCAAGGGAAGGATACTCATTAGCAGCCGTGGGCTTCACATCCTTCGAGAGCAGCGAGTTCGACACGGCGTGCTTCATGCTGAAGATGTATCTTTTTGTTTGAGCAAACAGATGAGAAAAATGTCACAGTGAGAGCTTTTTTATCCTTTTTTTTTTTCCAAGGAGCATGTTGTCTGCATTGCAGAGTAGCTCCTGGAGCTGCCTAAACATAAGCACGATTCCGTGTGCCCCAGGAAGGGCTGTGGGGTGGCTGCTGGGGCTGGGAAAAAGGTCAGTATGAGCCAGAGACAGTGGGACAGGCTGGAGATCATCAAGTTTGGGGTGCCTTAGATGGCAAAAGCAATGGATATAGTGGTTGCCAGTGTAGGAAAGCTCACCTCAACTGTACATTATGCCCCATCCCAGTCAGGCTTCCAGGAGGAGCCTGGCTGCTCCTCCTCCCCTCACCTCCATGGCTACCTTCACTGCCTGCCTTTGCCCATGTACAGACCCAACCTAAGCAACACCTCCAAACATTATTTTTTATTGTTATTTTAAGCTTCGTAGCTTTATATCTGTAGCTATGTTCCTGAAACATAACCCTTTTAAATGTGGCTGAACTTCACAGATGTTTACTTCTCACTGCAAAACTAAGTGCAGCATCGGATATTTGCTGGTTTGGTTTCTTAAATGGTCCATATTGCTATAGTTCCCAGTGGCTTCCCAGTCTTTACCACGTGTATTTTAACACCATCCTTGCCAAGTCAGAATCTCTCTACTTGAACCTTTAAAAATCCTTTTCTAAGGAGTCACTGTGGGCAGTGGCCCTACACAGTTCAGCACACAGGCAATCTGCCCCACAAAAGCCAAGAGGCAGGGATGGCAGTCGGGAGCTCCGTAACACAGAGCAGGCTTTTCTTCCTTACTTGTTCATATGCTCACTTCAGTCTTTACAATTAAATGAGAGAGGCTGTTATGAAAGGACTGATGACCACTTTCGTAAGCTAGCTTCAGGAAGACTTTACCACCTGTTGCTCACGTGGAGCAGCACAATCACACTAATTCAAATAACAAGTGAAGGCACCTGCTGTTAACATGTACTACTTGCTCATTTCCAGAGTGAAGATTCAGATGAAGAAGACCTCTGTGCTATCAGTAATAAATGGACTTTCCAAAGAACCAGCAGACGATGGTCTCGGGTGGACGACATTGATGCTTTGCTTCACCAGTCGGACAGACATGGATCTTCTGGGGACATTAAAATGAAAAATACAACAAGCAGCGAGAGTGTCCTTACAGATCTGAGTGAACCTGAGGTCTCATCTATTCACAGCGAGAGCAGCGGGGGAAGTGACAACAGGAGTCAATCCGGCACCAGCAGTGCTGCCAGGGAGACCTTGGACTGCTCTGGCCAGCATGATGTAGAAAGCACACTGCCACAAGACTCCGCTGCAGTAAACACCGCCCTGTCTGCCAAGGACAACCTGAAGAATGAGAAACCGACCCGAACCAAAGCAAAAACTTTTCTGAAGCGTATGGAGACACTAAAAGCAAAAGGTGTGCATGGAAAACTAAAAGGCTCAGGAAGAACGGGTCCTTTAGAGATAAGTGGACCTGTTCTACAGTATGAGCCGAAATCCTTGAAAGATATGCACTGTGTACAGATAGTCAATGGCGATCTCCAAAACTTAGGACAAGATTCCGTCAAAAGAGGACTTTCCTTTTCTGCCAAATCCAGCAGTGACAGCAGTCAGTCCGAAAATAGTAGCAGTGGGGTGAGCACACCGTGTCTGAAGGAACGCAAATGCCATGAAGCTAACAAGAGAGGGGGAATGTACCTGGAGGACCTTGATGTTCTGGCAGGAACAGCCTTACGGCAAGTGGTGGACCAAAACCGCAAAAATGAATTTCATTCCCAAGAGAACTTGGTTGTGCATATTCCCAAAGATCACAAACCAGGGACCTTCCCAAAGGCACTTTCTATTGAAAGCCTCTCACCTACAGACAACAGTAACAGTGTGAACTGGAGGACAGGCAGCATCTCTTTGGGAAAGCAGAACTGTTCTACTCCAGCAGAGTCCGGACTGATGGCTTGCTGTCCTAAAGAGAGCAGAATTAGCATTTATGACAATGTGCCAGGTTCCCACCTGTATGCGAGTACTGGGGACCTCCTGGACTTAGAGAAAGATGTCCTTTTTCCTCATTTAGATGATATTTTGCATCATGTCAATGGACTTCAGGAGGTAGTAGATGGCTGGTCAAAGAACGTGTTGCCAGGTCTGCCAGTTGATGATGTCTCAGTCAGGGAATCTCCGTCGCTGCCTTTCCAGTCACCCACACAAATCACCCTTGATTTTGAAGGAAACTCTGTCTCTGATGGCCGGACGACACCAAGTGATATGGACAGAGACGGGACATCCCTGAATGAATCTGAAGCCACTGGTGTTAGAGACAGGAGAGACTCTGGGGTGGGAGCATCACTCACAAGGCCAAGCAGGTAAGTAGCAAAATTTTGTACACGAATCCATAAAATGTGAAATACAATATAATGAATCAGAGGCGCTCAGCCTGGGAGTCAGAAGGTGCAGGGTACCATGACAGTTGTACTCATCCTGTATGACGATGGAGACTTCCAGGGAAGGGTGAGACTTCGGGAGAAGGGACATCCTGCTATGGAAATTCTTACATGGAATCAACAGAGAATTGGTTTAACAGAGCAAACCAAGGCATTTTTGCCTGATTACATAGTAGGATCATGTATATGTCATAGGATGTATTTCCAGTTTGTCTTGTTATACAGCCCAGGATTTATGCCTCAGTGGCCTTGTTTGTTTTAAAAATGTATCCATTTGTGCTTAGAGAGAATTTCCCTACCCTGCCTCAGTCCCTTATGTGCCAGGATAAAATGACAGTAGAAAATTAACTTCCTATGAAAGGTGAAAAGCAGGATTTTGTTAATACTTTGCCAACCTGCTTTAAGCCAGAGGAACGAGTTCCTGTTGAGCCGAAGGAGTATGGTCCTGGGTGAATCCATACTGCTGTGTGTAGGGTGGCTTCGTATGTGCAAAGCAGTGTGAAAATACCTGGCATTTTCTGACCTGCTGTCAGTCTTGTCACATCCTTACAGAGGATTCTGTCATGCCGTGGCTTGCTGCCACCCATGCTTGCTCACCACCATCACAGTGAATTCGAGGAAACTACTGAGTAAATGAGCAGTGCCAGAGTTTTTTAGGATTTGAGACAGAACTCATGTCTAGCAAAACAAGAAACTGAAATGAGTTGGTTGGGGCTTTTTTTTTTTCCGATATACCCAGTATGTAGAGAAAGTTCACTGGAGTAAAGAGAAGATGTGAGTGGCTCAATAGCTTGGTGGTTACAGCCCTTGCCAAGGAGACGCAGGGTTCAATCCCTTCTCCCAAAAAGTTCTTCAGTATTTAATAATACACATATTTGGAGAAAGCCATCTCCAAATATGTTGGTGGTCAGGCTGGTCTCCTGGGAGGTGAGGGACGAGGCATCAAATCTGGGTTCTGAGTCAGGGAGAGAACATTTGGATCCAGGTCTCCCACATCCTGTTGGAAATGTGTGGGCTGAAGGGCACAGCAGGCAGAACAGCTTCCCTGAGCACATGGATGGGGCCCACACCCACTTGTGAATCTTAACATTTAAAAATCAAAGCTTGGGCATTTCCAAAATTAAAAAGTTTGAGCAAGCTGTTTTATTTGCCTCCAAGCTACGCTTTCTTTCAGTTGACACACCACGAGCCATAATGTGTGTGTGTTTGTACATGTTTTGTGCCTTGCCTAGCCCCACCTCACAGTGTACCATCTTCTTCTGCCCAGTTAAAGCAGTTGTCTCATTTTTCTATTGTTTCTTTTGCTAAAGGCGATTGCGATGGCACAGCTTCCAAATCTCTTACCGCCTGAGCCACTCCATCGCATCACTTCACATCAGCAATCAGTCAGCAGCCCAGCTGAATTTACTGCAGAAATTCTCCCTGCTGCGTCTCACTGCCATCATGGAAAAGTACTCCATGTCAAACAAACATGGCTGGACTTGGTGAGTACCATCAATAGCTGCAAAAGAGATATTTTTAGAGGAAAATTGTTTCTCTTAATTCTGTTATTCTGGGACTAAGTTTAGTAAATGCAATTAGGAGGAGCAGTTTACTTCAACTGTAGAATTTGAAACCATCCCCTTTAATCCATTGCTGTCTAGTGACTCAGTGGCAAAGTCAGAAATAGATCCCGGAGATCTGACTTCATTCCTGTTCTCTAACAGAGAGACAACCCCAGCATCTCTAATAACACTCCAGGTCCATAAAAATAAACAGGAGTAGGACAGAGTGATTAGAAGTAGGAAATGTTTACAGTAAGTCTTCCCCAGAATTCATTTTGTGATTCGAAAAGGAACAGCTGCTGCTGATACTTCATGTGTTAATTATTGGCCTGTTTGTACTTTCAAAGAAGGCTTAGAACAGTTACTGGACTTTTCTCTGCAGATCAAAAGATGAAAGCTTCAGCCCAGTCCTGGACCTGCCTTAGAGGGAGCTTGTGGCTGCAGCAGCTGTAACAGCTACCTGGTCACTCAGAGAGTGGAGTGAAGGGCTGATGGACATGAATGCTGGCAGCGTGGCTCCTTCTGTAGCCACTGGCTGTAGAAATCTGCCTGTTTATTAGTATATGAACCCTGAGGGGCCATGCAGGCTGAGGTATATTGGAATTGAAATGGGCATAGATTAGAGATTATAAGTATCTGAGAAATAATCAAAAGGATAACAGAATGTTTCCCTAATACACAGAGACACTGAGTCAAAAAATAATGACTTGACATTTACATTGAGATTTCCACCTTCAAAGCACTTTACCAAAATCTTACTAAATTCAACTAGATAAGCACAATTTCCCTTAGAAATGAAGAAACAGATACAAGGGACTAAATGTTAGATCCACCTCACTGACATCAGTCTCTCTGAATAGCTGTAAATCTAATCTGAGCAAGTCGGGTCAGCTGTCCCAGCAGAAAGACAGGCAACTCCACAGGTGACTCATTCTGTCTGAGGCTGAGAGCTGGGGTCACCCTCCAGAGGTGCCTCACTCCACGGTGGGTACAAAGTCTGAACTGCAGACTCTTCCTGAATCTCCGTTAGAGAGGCAGCATTCAGCATGATGAACCCCTAAATCTCCATTCTCCTTTGGTGCAGCTCCCTGTGGCCAGCTGACAGCACCCATACTGAAATGTATCTTACTTTCACCAGCTCCAAATAAGCAAAGAAGAATACAGCAAGTTCTAGATACTGCTGTTTGTACAGAGGTTTTTCCTCCTGACACATCATTTCTTTGGGTTGTATAATCAGTCTTTAAGGATTTATACTGTTGCCAGCAGGCTAAGGGAGGTGATTCTGCCCCTCTACTCTGCCCTGGTGAGACCTCACCTGGAGTACTGTGTCCAGCTCTGGGGACAAGGAAGACAGAGAGCTCTTGGAGTGAGTCCAGAGGAGGCCACAAAGATGCTCAGAGGGCTGGAGTACCTCTCCTATGAAGACAGGCTGCGAGAGTTGAGTTTGTTCAGCCTGGAGAGGAGAAGGCTCTGGGGAGACCTTATAGCAGCCTTCCAGTACATGAAGGGGCCTATAGGAAAGCTGGAGAGGGTCTATTTGCAAGGGCATGGAGCAGTAGGACAAGGGTAATAGGTTTAAATTGAAAGAGGGGAAAAAAATGTTTACTGTGAGGGTGGTGAGTCCCTGGCACAGGTTGCCCAGGGGAGCTGTGGCTGCCCCCTCCCTGGCAGTGTTCAAGGCCAGGTTGAATGGGACTTTGGGCAACCAGGCCTAATGTAGGGTGTCCCTGCCTATGGCAGGGGGTTGGAACTGGGTGATCTTTGAGGACACTTCCAACCCAAATAATTCTGTGATTCTCTAAGAGTGGGAATCTAAACAGCTGTAAATTAAATGCTCTAGCTCTTCATTAGGTTTTAATCCAAATTCTCTCTCCTTCATACACAGATGAGAAAAATCTTTGTCACATTTGTGTGATAGTAATTCTTTTTTTTTCCTGTTTTTGTTTTTGGTTTTGTTTTTTTTTAATTCCACTGCAGTCATGGCTCCCACAAAGGGGATCCAGTTTGTTCTCTTGTTTTCACCATTGCTTTTGGAAGAAAGCAAGCTCACCAGCTTCACTTAAATTACTCAACTGGAATAAATCATATAACACCAGAGATGAGTATGGCACATAGGGATTTCCCACCAGTATTTACCACTGTAACTTGTTAGTCAATAGAAATACTAAATCATGTAACTGGTACTATAAAAATCATTCAGTGTGTTAGTGGACTGAACCTTCTTCTCTCTCAGATAACCTCTCCAACTATGCTTTGCTGTGCCTTTTATTTGAGTCCCTAACAGATGCTTTAAACCATGTTGGCTTCAGCAGGATGACAACTGTGGAGTAAAAGCTTTTTGGTAGAACAGATTATTATGCTATATCTTAGAGACAGAGGCCATCTATTTATAAAAGTTGACAAGAAACCCATCAATTAATACAAATTGTGAAGTGTCCATGTACCGTGCATTAAACATTATTTCACTGTATTTATTGAAAAGGAGGTGTCCCTGGTTACCAGTTTCTGCCACCAGTGTCACTCGGAGATACTGTGTAAATGCTCTGATATTTTCATGCAGCCTGTTCGTGTTAATTTTCAGGTCTGTGCCAAAATTCATGAAGAGGATGAAAGTCCCTGACTACAAGGACAAGAATGTCTTTGGTGTGCCTCTGATAGTTCATGTGCAGAGAACAGGACAGCCTCTTCCCCAGAGCATACAGCAAGCGCTACGCTACTTACGCAGCAACTGTCTGGATCAGGTATGAACTTCACTCCGGGGACTTGGTTAACTGAGTGACCAGAGTTATTTGAACATTGCTATATCACATGCTGGGCCCAGATCTCTTTGAGACTTGGTGCCAATTCTAATGGTTTACCATTTTGAGACTTGTATCCAGCTACTCTGCTGAATTCTTGTGGCTGTAACAGTCCTGGTGATTGTATGCAATAGCCTACCTCAAAGAATGACATGAGATCTTCATGTCTGTTAAATCAGAGCTTAGGACTCGAGCTTCTAGCTGTATCTGCCCTGTTTATGCTTGACTGTTGCCAGTGAGGATTAACTGCATTCACCATTTCACAAGATATGGTACAAAAGGTTTTATTTACTTAGCAAAGAAAAAGAAGTCCAAGAATAGAGAGCAAACTCAGCAAAATATTCAAAGCATTCTGTTGACAAAGTCAGATATATCCAGATAGAGTTAGGTCAGCAGAGGTTCAATGCCAAAGCTATTATGGTACGTTTCCTTTTATAGTGTTCTTAACTGCAACAAGCCAGCTGGGAGACCCTCATGCTCAAAGCATTGCAGATTTTTTTATTGCCTTTAGCAACAGAGCAGGGACATACCAATCATATTTTTACTGTTCTTCCCCTAAGGATGAGGTTATGAACGTAGGACTGGGAGAAACCCCCTGTCTGACTGAGTTCAGTTCTCTACTATTATTGACCTCATGTCATATGACCTCTTCCATAACTGCTTTTTGATAGTTCATAGAAGCATAGAATCTCCTGAGTTGGAAGAGACCCATAAGGATCATCAAGTCCAACTCCTGGCTCCACACAGGGCCAGACAAGTCAGAGCATGGGACTGAGGGCATCGTCCAGACACTTCTTGAACACGGTCAAGCTCGGTGCTGTGACCACTGCCCTGGGGAGCCTGTTCCAGTGCCAGACCACCCTCTCAGTAAAGAACCTCTTCCTAAAATCCAACGTAAACCGCCCCTGTTCCAGCTTCGTGCCATTTCCTCAGGTTCTATCGCTGGTCACCAAAGAAAGGAGATCGGCGCTTGTCCCTTTGTTCCCCTCCAGTCTCCTTCTCTCCCAGCTGAACAAACCAAGGGACTTCAGCCTCTCCTCAGAAGACTTCCCCTCCAGACCCTTCCTCATCCTCATTGCCCTCCTCTGGACACTCTCCAGTAGTTTTGTGTACCTCTTGTACTGTAGCCCCCAAAACCTGCACACAGCACTCAAGGTAAGGCCACACCTGCATAATGTGGAGTGGGACAATCACCTCCCTGGACAGGCTGTCAATGCTGTACTTGATGCACCCCAGGATACAGTTGGCCCTCCTGGCTGCCTGGGCACACTGTTTAATACGTGTTTAACTTGCTGTGAACCAAGACTCCCAAATCCCTCTCAGCATGGCTGGCCTCCAGCGTCTGACCCCCCAGGCTGTATGTGTAGCCAGGGCTGCCCCTTCCCAGGTGCAGAGTCCGGCACTTGCCCTTGTTAAACTTCGTGCTGTTGGTGATTGCCCAGCTCTCTGATCTCTAGTTGTAGGTTCAAAAGGTGCAACCAGCATTTTACTCCACAGACTTTGCCACTTTCCGAGCTCTGAGCACACAAAAAGGGTGGAAGTGATCAGTTCTGAATCTTTCAATTTTCTGCTCACCATTCTGATTGCTGTTCAGGTTGGTTTTTTGGGTGACAGTCATCTTCCCCAAAATAGAAATCTAAAAATTAAATGCTGAGCTGTTACTCACAGCCGTTTCCCTTTGGGGGGACACAGAGGCCCTTCCTATCCTTTGTCTCTGTTGACTCTAAAGAGATTCTGTCATGGTCAGACCTTGACATCTAACTCCTGGGTGTCAAAGAAGAGGTGAGATGGTACCATATGTAGCACAGGAGTTGAAGCCTGTTGGAGGTGTATTAATAGGAGAACCATGTACAAGGAACATGAGATGTGGCTTGTTAGCTAAAAAGCAGAACAATAGGAACAAAGAGAAAAGAGAGAAGGGAGAAATGGGGGACAAATAAAAGGGAGGGTAAAACCAAAGAGAAAATAACTCTTGAGAGATTTGAGGAGGTCAGAAGGGTTGTCTGTGGGCAGTCTCAGACAAACACCTGCTGCAAGAGGAAGGGTTTACTTGCTGACAAGTATCAGAACTACATGAGGGGCCATTTCAAATCAGCTTGAGTTTCTACTGAGAGTGGAATTGGGAAATAGAGTGAATAGAAAATGAAGAAGTACAGATCATGACCATTTAAACTATCTTTCCACTAAAAACCTTTCTAGGCCAAAACCTTAAAGGCAATTCAGCTTCTCTGCTTTACAGTCACTGCCTTTCTTCCCATTTAATTCAAAGTCTTGTAATGCCTGGCTAGAGGCCTGAGTAGATCTCCAGTCTTCCCCAGTCTCTTCCATGCACTGCAGAAGGCAGCCCAGAATCCTGAACAGGCATCAGAGCTTCTACTGCACCCTCTCAGTAATGTTGAGGCTGCTCTAAATCATTGTAAGGTCTGGCTCCTGGCACTGACATGTCTAAGATGGTATGAAGAGCCTCACCATTATTTGTAGGATATATTATTCTGTTTCAACTTGTGAAATAGAAATCACTTTGCCTTTGTCAACTGCATCTTTATTTCTGCTGTGCATCATATGGCTACTTGCAATACAGATGATCCACAGCATGAGGATAATAAAGAGATGGGGCCAGACTAACCTCTGTTAAATCACTGGATTTATAGTCCCGTTCTATTTACAAAATGCATCTTTAATATTGCAGAACATCTTATTCTATCAAGTGAAGAACTATCCTCTTTCAATTCATTATGATTTTTTTTCTCAAGAAAAGGGGAATAGGAGTTTGAATAACTATCATTAAACAAAAACAGAGATTGAGAGTAGCAGAATGATGTGCAGCAGGAGATCGTGCAGGTGAGATTTGATGTCTGACCTCTCAAATCAGACGTCGCTGGAAGTTTTTAAAGGTGCTTCATACCAGCAAGGACACTTCCCATCAAAAGCAGAGAACTGAGCCTCTGCTCTCACATTTGTCTGCATGTGCCAAAACTGCATTTTTGATAGAATTTCCGTGTGTCCTTCTACATCTTTATCACACATATCACAGAGGAAAAAGGATTTAAAAAGAAGAAGAGAAAGGGCAAACCAAACGAGAAGAACCAGGTGCTCTTTCTTGTATTCTCCTGTCAGAACAAAGGGCAAAGTTTCACCTGTCATCCGAAATCCAGAAATGCACCAGGACGTACACAGGGCACACTCCAGTTCTCTGCTTCCTTCACAGAAATTCAGCATAAGAGCCAGGCTAAGTTCATCAATAAGAAGACACAGCAGAAGAGCCACTCACAGCCAGTCCGGTGTAGTAGTTCATCAATGAAAAAATCCCCCCCACAGAGCTGGGGGAGTGTGTGGTTTATGTAATTACTGTCATTAATGTCTAAGTTTAAAAAAGTCTTAAATACCGTACAGTTGAGCACTGGAGATGGCCTAGGGAGAGGAGGGAACCTGTGTGAACTCTGTGCTACCAGAAGTAAGGGGAAGAAGGCCAAAAGGCACTGTTTCCTTGCCTTGACACATTTTTGTTGGTGGACAGAGCCACACAGAAAGCTGAACTGACCACCTGCGAGACTGTGGGCACGGAGGAACAGAAGTCTGTAATTCCAAACCTGAAATATGCCTTTTTCATAGGTATTTCTCAAAATTTCACCTTTTCCCCTGCAAAACTGAAGGGAAACAGTGCTAAGACTTCCCAAATGAAACACTGTGAACTCACTTGGGAATAAATAATGTGGTTGAGGCTCAGGAATTCACCCCAGGGGAATTCCACTGGCACGAAGGATGTAAAAGGGCAGTGAAGGCATCATTTGAAGAATTACCGCTTCCTTTAGAATAGAAAGCAAACAGAATAGAAATGCAACACTGCACAAGTGATCCCTCTGTGGCCCCACTTTCAAATTGGGGGTTACAGAGGGATTTGGGGAACTACTGGAAGCAGAGAGCAGGAAAGGGAAGAAACATATTTGGTCTTGATTTTTAAAATCTGCCAGGATATACTAATCTCTTGCCACAACATTTATTACTTAGCTGAGCATAATATTTTCTTGTTAGTCTTCAAAATACATACCCAAATAAACATGAGGAACCAGATTCTCATCTGGAGTAAATCAAGACAGTCACCCAAGCCAAGCAAGCCATGTTGATTTATATCAGCTGACTGTCTTGCTTAAACTCTTCAGGCAGCAGGGAAACCACATGCACTCCAAACTGAACTACCCCTCCAAAATGGGATACACAGCAGCAGCGTTGTTAACTCTTACAGTCCCATCTTGAGAGCTTGCACTTTGCGAGGCTGTGGCCAAGTCATGACCATCACATTTGGATGGAGCATTGGGCAACCTGGTCTAGTGGAGGGTGTCCTTGGCTATGGCAGTGGGATTGGAACTAAATGATCTCTGAGGTCCCTTCCAACCTAAACCATCCTGTGGTTTGCATATGTTTATCTTAGTATGTTAGAACATTTGAGTTGTCTTGACCCTTTAGATCAAGTCCAAGCATCACTCTGACCAACCACCACTGCCAACCACCACTAAACCAAGTCACTCAGCACCACACCTAACCTTTTAAATACCTCCAGGGATGGAGACTCCAGCACTTCCCTGGGCAGCCCATTCTGATGCCTTACAACCCTCTTTGTTGAAGGATTTCCTAATATCCAATCTAAACTTCCCCTGGCGTAACTTGACAACATTTCCACTTGTCCTTTCACTTGTCACTAGGTCAGACCCCACCTCTCTACAACCTCCTTTCAGGTAGTTGTAGCGAGCAATTAGGTCTCTCCTCAACCTTCTTCTTGCCTGGAGTAAAATAAGCAATCCAAGCTTTGGTTATGAACAAAGTCGCCTGTAAAGAGAGAGAGATGGAGATGAAGATAGTTAATTCAATCTGGTGTCTTTTTAGGTGGGTCTGTTTCGAAAATCTGGAGTGAAATCCAGAATCCAGGCCCTACGGCAGATGAATGAGAGCTCCCCAGAGAACGTCAGCTATGAAGACCAGTCAGCGTATGATGTGGCAGATATGGTGAAGCAATTTTTCAGGGACTTGCCGGAACCTCTCCTCACAAGTAAGCTAGGAGAGACTTTTCTACACATCTACCAATGTAAGTTCTATTATTTTTATTATTATAAACAACTGTACAGTATTATGTATTGTATAATAATATATTGTAATAGATTTGGTATGCTATCACTGGGTGGGATTCTTTCTGCTCACCTCCAAGATGTATAAAAGAACCTCTCTGTCTTCAAAATCTTTCACTAAGAGACTTTTTTTAGAACTGCCTAAAGGTTTCTCTGTCAAAATACTAGCAATTTTAATGGAAAGACACCATTCAAATCTGAGAAGCTTTGAAAATATCAGTCTTGCCACCAGAAAGAAGGCAGAATGACAGGCCTTATGTCCAGGACATAACGTGTCAGATTTCTTTTGAACTGTAGGCCCATTTCATGCAGACATCTCAATACAAGTGAGTCTTCTGGGCACGGAGCAGTAGTACTCAACCATGAGAACATGAGCCGGTGTGGTCCCTTTCCATGCTGTGACTTTTGATTATTTGCCTTTTCATTATAGTCAATAAAATACATGTTCAAGTGACAAGGTGCTCTCATACACATCCTCAGCTTCAATGTGAAGATCTGATAGAGAAAGAAAAAAACAGATTTCTTGTTTTCATTTCATCATAAGCAGCCCTGAGCAAAATCTGAGACCAAAATGCATCAGAATGATGAAAATCCCTGTAAATCAGGAAATGATTGTGTATCTCTTCTCCAGACTGAAATAAGGAGAAACAAACAATGAGGAAAACACTGAAAAGCCAGAGGAATTAGATTATTTTTGTCCTGACAGTGTCCATTTTGAAGGCCAGTCAGCCGGTGCTCTGGCAGACACAGAAAAGCGTAGCCAGCCAGCCAGAGCCGAATAACTGGAAGCACTAAAGAGAAGTGTGTCTAGTCTTTTCACTTGCAGACGTTTCAGCTGCCAAAACAATAGAAAGACATTTTTAAACACTGTTTAATCCCAGTGCTAAAGAGTCTTAGTTACTTCCATGCCTCCCCTTACTGTAAAATTCTGTCTGTGGCATGTAGTCGCTAATGTACTTACCATCACGGTGTCTGTAGCTGATGGAGAAATGCCATGCTCCTGCATGTGAGAGACAGCACTGAAAATAAATTTAGTGGATTTGGTCATACATGATGTCTCGGGGCACAAGGGAACTGAAACAGTTGGTGCCTAGCCTTGGACCATCATTTCCTCCCTCTTTCTTGCCTGCTTCCAAGTTGCAGATCTTGTCTGCCTACGCCGCACATCAGTGAGCTTGTTCACACATGGAACAGAAATTCTTGGTGCTAACAAAATGGCAATCAGCACAATTGTTTCCATAGCAAAGTGGCCAAGGAGAAGATTATCTACTATAAGGACATTTTCTACCTGTCCTTAGAAACAAACCACCTTTAAACCATTCCTTGATGAAAATTGGGAATGCCCTATTTTGGCACAGGAGTGGCTGCAATTAACGGCTCCCAGATCTCAATGTCATAGGTATCATTGCGTCTGCAGCCATAATGAATCCCTATCTCCCAGTCAGGAGCCTGGCATTAGGATTTACAACAGCCACCAAGTTGAGTGGTGAAATATTGCTACCAGGCAACAAAAAAAATGTTGTAAATAGGGGCATGGGCTGACTCTGTTACCCTACATGGAACTGGAGTGGGAAGTCAGAAGAACTCTTCTTTACAATGATCAAAGGGGTGGTGGTGATGCGGCAGTGCTAGGTAATATTTTCTTGAACTGTACCAACACTTTAAAGGATTTCAGAAAGGCTTGAGGATGGGTCTGTTTAAACCAAGGTGGGAACAAGAAAAGATGGGCTCTGTAGACTCTGGGAGACCAACATTTGGATTAAGAATGAGTAGCATTGTTGGATTTTTTTTCCATATAACCAACAACAAATATATTTTTCTGGTTCAGAGAGCATACTGAAAAAATTCCTTTCACAGAAAGAAAAATGTTGCAAATTGCTGGGATACCAGTGGTATTTCATAATGTCTGCAATTAAGTAGATCTGGGAGTTTTTCTTGCCCTTCATCCTGTCTAACAAATTCCTAATGTGAAGTTAGGAAGGATTTTTCTTCTCTAAGTGTATTGTCAACGGATTTCTGATTTTCTGGGACCCACGGAAGATCTTTTTCACATATCCAGTTCCTTTTTCATATGTCTAGAATGGCTTGGTTTGCTGTACCATGGAGGATTGGGGGTGAGATGATCAGTGTAGCAGTCTGTATGGCATAGCATTGATTACACTTTCTCCATTTCTTTGAAGCTTTCAGTTGCCTAATGTTTACCTATGGCTTGAAGGTCTGGCTAGTGGTCTTTTCAATGCATCAGACCCACCTGTGCAACAGTACTGGTGAGGGAACACCAGAAGGCTATGTGGGGAGAAAAGACCTGTTGTATGGCCTTAACAAAGGCTCCTCTGGCTTATCAGAAAGGCCTGGCCTTACCACTTCTGCAATATTGGAAGCGCTGGGCTGTGTTCAGTTTGTCATTCATGTCCAAAAGCTTTTAAAGTAAGGTGTTTGTACACGGGTAATAAGCAGAGCTTAAAAGCTGGCTGTTCCCTGTACTGTAAATCTACTTTTGTTCTTCTTCCATGTGATTATATAAAGTGTATGTAATACCCAGAGGAGGGCTCCAAGTCTGAACAGAGAAAAATTATGGTAGTTTTAGAAATTAATCTGTGTGAGATGCTATTTAAGCATATCCATTACTGCTTTCATTAAACTCTTTTCATGGTTTAGGGCACAAGTGTATTTTCACGAAGCTTCCCTAAGACCTTGGAACAGTTCTTCCAGGAACAAAAGTAACCTGAAAAATACCATTTAAAGATATGAGTACTATTGGCCCTTCATAAACTTTAAATACGTTTCAGTGTCTTTCTTGGGGAAGAGACTTTCAAACGAGCAGAGAAAGCCATACACTGTCTAGGCGATCTGTGCTTGATGGAGGAGCTTCAATTGGCCCTCCAATTACCAGCTGGACTTTGCCCCTTTGCCTCATCACCCACCTCCTCAGAAAGCCATTCCTAGCATGTGAATGCTTGTGCTAACTCTGTCTTGTTCCTGGCTCCTTATCTGATCTTACAATTGGCTCTCATGAACGGTCACTTGCTTTTCCTCAGATGTCCCTAAGGAGCAGCGGCTGCAGGCCGTGCAGGCAGCCATCATGCTGATGTCCGATGAGAACCGGGAGGTTTTGCAGACATTGCTGTGCTTCCTGAGTGATGTCACCTCTGTGGAGGAGAATCAGATGACTCCTATGAATATAGCTGTTTGTCTAGCCCCTTCCCTCTTCCATCTCAACATAGTGAAGAAAGAAAGTTCACCAAGGTAAGTTGTTTTTTTCTCAACACCACAAATAATCATACCCTGAAACAATGCTTTCAGTGTTTCTAAAGGCACACAGGGTACAATTTTCCACAGCATCTGCTTTCCAAAATACATTACACAGGGCATGGCTTCAGTGGGAGTCAACATGGATTCACCAAGGGGAAGTCATGTCTGACTAGCCTGATAGCCTCCTACAAGGGCATGTCTGGATGGGTAGGTGAAGGGAGAGCAGTGGATGTTGTCTACCTTGACTTCAGCAAGGCTTTTGACACTGTCTCCACAGCATCCTCATGGGCAAGCTCAGGAAATGTGGGTTAGATGAATAGACAATGGGTGGATTGAAAATTGGCTGAAAGACAGAGCTCACAGGGTTGTGATCAGTGGCACATAGTCTAATTGGAGGTCAGTAACAAGTGGTGCTCCTCAAGCATCAGTCCTGGGTCCAGCCCTGTTCCATATATTCATCAGTGATTTGGATGAAGGGATAGAGTGTACCCTCAGCTAGTTTGCTGATGATATAAAACTGGGAGGAGTGGCTGACATGCCAGGAGGCTGTGCTGCCATCCAGTGAGACCTGGACAGACTGGAGAGTTGGATGGAGAGGAACCAAATGAAGTTCAACATGGGCAAGTGTAGGGGTTCTGCAGCTAGAGAGGAATAACCCCAGGCACCAGTACAGGTTAGAGGCTGTCCTGCTGGGAAGCAGCTCTCTGGAAAAAGACTTGGGAGTGCTGGTGGACAGCAGGTTAATGAGCCAGCAGTGTGCCCTCAATAGCCACTGGCATCCTGGGGTGTATCAAGAAAAGTATGGCCAGGAGGTTGAGGGAGTTTCTCCTCCCCAGTGCTCTACACTGGTAAGGCCTCATCTGGAATATTGTCTGCAGTTCTGAGCTCCCCAGTTCAAGGGCAGGGAACTACCGGAGAGGGTACAAAAAAGGGCTACAAAGATGATTAGGGGACCAGAACATCTCTCTTATGAAGAGAGGCTGAGGGACTTGGGACTTTTTAGCCTGAAGAAGACTAAGGGTAAGTCTTATCAATACTTGTAAATACTTGAGGGATGGGTGTCAGGAGGATGGGGTCCATCTTTTTTCTGTGGTGCCCAGTGACAGGAAAAGAGGCAATGGGCACAAATTTGAGTATAGTAAGTTCGACCTAGACGTAAAGATGAACTTTACTGTGAGGGTGGCAAAACACTGGGACAGGCTGCCCAGAGAGGTTGTAGAGTCTCCATCTCTGGAGACATTCAAAACCTGCCTGGACACTGTCCTATGCAGCCTGCTCTAGGTGATCCTGCTCTGGCAAGGGGGGTGGACTAGATGATCTCCAGAGGTCCCTTCCATGCCCTGATATTCTGTGATTCTGTGAGAGGGCAAAGCCCATGTCACAGAGCCAGCAGTGCACTTACACATGTACAAAAGATGTTTCCACAACCCCAGCAGGCATTTCTGTCTGTCTGTTTTGAATACCCATTGCCTGCTTTCCAACGCAAAAATTCAGTGGGGCACTAGTGAGTTTTGCATAAGTAATGCTGGCTTTTGTGAAAAGAAAGAGCCTGATTTTGCTCCAACTGAAGTCAGGGTTGGCCAGTATTTTAAAAGATTTTAATAGATTTTCTGTGAGTTGTTTTTCACTCTGTATGTTCTGGCTACATGCTGCCACTTGGGAAACTGAGTTTATTTCAGGTGACAGTAAGATGACTTGTAATGGGGTGAGTATAGATGAAGCAAGACATAGATCCTGCTAAACATTAGTGGTCCCAACTTAACATCCCTTCTGACTTTTTTTCCTAGACAGTTCAGAATAAACCAAGATTCATGACCGTCTATGTGTATAACCAGCATCTGTGCAAGCACTTTAAGCAGTGGCACCTAATGCAGGGAATGCATAAATTTTCCTGCTTTTCCCTTTGGCTCAACAATATTTTAGATAAACATTTCTCCTTTTAGAAAAGGCCCAGTAGTCTAAGCAGTCTTTGTGATAGAGAAAAACTAAAGAACAGGCTTTTTCTCTGGTGTTCTGAACATCCTGCTGCTGTTTGCTTTCATATTAAAAAGATTCGGCTCTTTTTACCTGAGACACTGAATTCAATTACAGGGTAATACAGAAAAAATATGCAACAGGGAAGCCAGATCAGAAGGACCTCAGTGAAAACCTGGCAGCTACTCAGGGACTTGCTCACATGATAATGGAATGCAACAAACTTTTTGAGGTGAGTGAGAGACTCAAACGGCATTATTCATGGCCACATAATGCAGCATCCTTTGAAGTATTTATGTTTATGCTTACATTTTCTGTCTTGTATTAGCTCAGGGGTTGATGGTGCCTCACTTATTTGTAAACTTGCTCCATCTAAAGTTTATTTATCTCATTTCTTTATGACTGTTCCCTTCTAGCAGTCAAAGGCCCAACTGTTAAAAATGCAGGGTAATTATTCTGCAGCAGTTTTCAACCCGAGCTACTGGATTGGAAAATTTTAGTCTAATTAAAGTCAAAATCTGCTGTTAAAACATTTATTTTTATTATAATGCTTTAGCACCCCAATTAGAATTCACCCATCTCAAAAGGAAAAAAAAGATACACCTTATTTCTCTGTGTCCTGCAATAGTTACAATTACATAGGGAGGTGCAGCCTCCACGCATTTTTCACTGCAGGTGGAGCAGAGATAACACTCCTATCTCCCTTCCTCAGAAGCACAAGGCAACATTTCTTGGGGGCTAGAGCAGTAACACAGGTGTGTTGACATCCAGCTGATCAGTCTGATGCGGTTCGGCACGAGAAGTGCTACTCTGGGCCACGGACTGGCTCAACACACTACTTTGCATTGCTCATCTTGCATAGCAAGCAAAGATGGAAATAGGTATCCGTTACATAAACCATAGGCTGGTCACAGTTGGCTGCTCAGTGGTCCATCAGCCTAGAAACATAATTGCTTTAAGGAAAAGCTCTCATCAGGAGATTTTCCCTGTGTTTCCCCTTCCTTCTGTGGCACAGGTCCCGCATGAGATGGTCACCCAGTCCCGAAACTCCTATGTTGACGCAGAAGTGCATTCTCCCACCCTGGAGGAGCTTGGGAAACAAGTTGATGAGGAAGGAGGGAATTATCATATGTACCTGGAAAGTCTCATGCAGAATCTTCAGAAAGAAGCAAAAGAGAAATTCAAAGGATGGGTCACATGTTCCAGTATAGACAACACAGAACTCGCCTATAAAAAGGTAATTTGGGGAGAGGTGGAAGAAGCAGTGAAGAAACCAGAGCAAAATGCTGCCTAGCTATGGGGATGCCCTGACTTCTTGTATGGCTAAATACGTACCCTTCTGTCTGATGAAGCACATGATTTTTTTTTTAAAAGACTACTAAAGGCAGTTAAAATATGTAATATAATGGTGGTTCGGGTACAAGATTCCAGGAAGAGGCACACAAAGCAAGCTGAGGTCTCCAAAATGATAATGTAAGAAATACAGCAAAAAGAGAGAGTGAACCGAGACTTTAAACGTACAGTGTTAACTGGGAAAGCTCTTTGACTGGGGACAGGCTGTTTCCAACCATCTCCTTTTGTTTCCCAGCAGTTTGGAGAACGCAGAGGGAACAAAGGTATTAAAAACCCTCTTCAGGCTGCCTGCAGCTTTGCTTAGCTGGGCCAGCTGTATGGCCAGTTGTATCCCTGATGCTCCTATCCTTGTTTACAGTGGATTTTTGCTATTTGCAACCTTCATCTGAATTTCCAGTTATTCCAGTCTCCATCACTTCTGCAGGGAAAGCCAGACTGCTGCAGCCAGGGGAAGGGTGCTGCAGGGTCCCTGCAGACAGCAGAGCTCATGGTTGCTGAAAATGTAACGGCAAAACAGCAGCAGCAGCTAGCGGCAGGAGAGGATGGATTAAGAGTGGGTGACAGTAGTTTGGCTGGGGAAGGGGACTGGGAGGAGTATGGGATCCAGGCAGTGAGAGAGCAGGATGGCTTAGGGACCAGAGGCAGCATTATCCCCCATCTGGGCAATTACAACCCCTCCATTAGGGCAAAGTTACTCGTTTGTATGCAGCTTCTGTGAGTGACTTCTCCAGGGAGAGGCTGCAGAAGGTTGGGGAGAGAGCAACAGGGCATAGGTGGGAGAGGGGAGGGAGTGAAGAGAGGCACGCACAGGTCTCGGGTCAAGGGTGTGTGAGACTGCAGAGGGGATTGGGAACCCCAGAGGCTCTAGGGCAGGAGGATTGGGGAAACTGAAAGCCTTGGAGAAAAGGAATTATAAAAAACATGAAATAATTTAAGGTGGGAGTTGGGTTTCTGAGGATATAAGCCTGGATCTGTGGGAGGTGCTGGAGGTTTCTGGAGCATTGGTATGTGAGGATGCCGGGGTAGGGAAGGGTTAGAGAAGTGGGGCTTACAAGATCCAGTGCTTACAATTATCTGCTTTGCTGCCTGAAATACGACTGCCCTAAAACCATGCACAAAAGCTGTACGTGTGGAATTCAGGATATATGTCTTGTGCATAGCCCAGCACTTTCCACTCGCTTATTGCGTGCTGTGGAGGTGTAACAAGTACCAGGTGTCATGAGCTAGGAAGAGTTAGCAAGCAGTTTGTGTGTTTCTTCTTCAAAAGGCATTTTGCCAATACCTCCCTTGCAGCTATTCCGAGGAGCAAACATCTGTGTATCTGACACATAAGTGAATCAACATGTGTTCTGCTCTTTCACCAATTAACCAGGAGAGTCAGCTGATGCTCAGTCCCAGCTAGTGCATCAGGTTGCCCAAGGTGGTAGCCTTTTTGCAGCCCAGAGTTTCAGTCTCTCATTTGTTTTTCCTTCCGTATACACATATTCTTTGTTACACTTTGGATGCTTGGGAATGAAACGGTGTGTGTCACACCAGAAATAATACAGCAACTCCACTGGCAGTATGGGAAGCAGTCCAGATACACACTGGTATGAGAGCAGAAGTCATGTATCACCTCAGTCTTCCATCCAGGACTAGCACACACATGTTTTCATATACAGTAGTGCAGCAACAATAAGTAGAGCAGGGAAGCAAGCATGTTCCTAAGCTAGTCAGATACCCCTATCAAGATTTTGTCTTTGGTTATTCTGTGCTGAACAGAGACATATAAATCATGGGGGTTACATTCTTTGTTGCTTTACTCCAGGTTGGGGATGGGAACCCCTTACGGCTTTGGAAAGCCTCAGTGGAAGTTGAAGCCCCTCCATCAGTTGTCCTGAATCGAGTGCTGAGAGAACGTCACCTTTGGGATGAAGACTTCTTGCAGTGGAAGGTGGTTGAGAGCCTGGACAAGCAGACAGAAGTTTACCAGTATGTTTTGAACAGCATGGCTCCTCATCCCGTCCGAGACTTTGTCGTTCTAAGGTAAGCTAAGGGCAGTTCCCAGTACCTTTCCTTCCTGCAGTGTACACAAGGAAGATCTGGTCTTATCTCAGCCAGATGCTAATCTGTGTAATTGTGCTTCAAGAGCTCTATTCCTGGGCAGCAGTGTTGATTTCTTGAACTGAATTACAGTTGTACACCTAGAGCATGCTGACCTTTTCTCTGATGTAATTTGAGCAGCACATACTCCTGAGGCCATAAATATCATTTATTCCTTAGAACAGATGTCTGATAATAGCTGCTGTTCTGTCTTGGCTTTGTTTGTTGTCAAAACACTGCAAATAGAACCCAATTGTTTTTCACACTGCTTTTGCTGTTCTCTGGGGAATGTTTGATGTTTAAGAGCCAAATGTTTAGTAGAGAAGATAGTGATGCTTTTAAGCTAAGGTTGTTATGCAGTGCCTATATAAGTTGTTATTTTAGATTTGCAGTCAGAGCCTTTGTAGATCAAGAAATACTAACCCATAAAAATCCTAGTATGGAGGTGAACAGTGAGAGGCAGTAGATATGTATTCTGTCTTCCAGCGGATGACATCTCCCAAATAAATGTATAGCTGTGTATCCATATTCCAAATTCAATCTCAGATCTGCCATTTTCTGTCTGCCTGTACAGAACAGACACGCACACGGAACTTTCTCCTATCACTCTGCCTTTGAAATCTGGTCCCATTGCTTGCTAGGAGCTATTGTGGAGCTGCTGTCATATTTCACTTACAGGGTCAGCCCTATGGTTATATATTTCAAGATGGTTTTGGGCATTCCCATTCTTGGTCTCTGCTTTCTTTGATTGAAATGATGTGCCTGCAAAATACTAAGCAGTTTTGACAAAGGAAATAGTCCGGTGAGTCAGAATTGTATAAGAGGGAACAAAGATTGAAGGAAAAAGATGAGCACTACAAAAATAATTTTTATAGTATGTCCCTTTTATGAACTTCAGTATTCTCTGAGAGAATGGTAACATGCAGATATTGTCAGTATACAGGAAGAATTACTGGAATTCTTAGGGGAAGGTTTAAAAAAATACTTTCTGCAAGTTCCTTATAATGTGAAAACACCAGTTCTACCATTATACTATTTCCTTTGCCTTTCCACAGTATACTGGGCTAAATTAATCAGTCTATAATTAATTACTATAAAACCAACTAATTTATAATGATTTTTCCTATATATTATTGACTTAAACCAGCAATAAATTTGGCCCTCCACATAGCACCAAGAAGATGGCTTGGGAGCAGTGGAGAGGTTTTCGTGACTGTAATTCTGTCCTCTTATTTGCCACATAGTACACTATTAGGTTTCATGGTGGTTTATGTTCTTTGGAGACCTGCTGTGCAGTTACATCAGTTAAAGAAAAACCTTGCCATCGAGTTCTCGTTCTTTTCACTAACCCAGGCAGAATGACCCCAAGGACTAAAATACCTATCATAAAACTGAATCCTGGTGGGGTTTTAAGGGCTGAAAACAGCCGTCAGGCAGATCTGTCAGATTCTGTTGTTTATCTCTTTTGATTTATATCATTAAGTCTGGAGCAAGGTTAGCCAGCGATATCTCAGTCAACTTGATACCTTATGATTGGTGGGAAGTGAACAGTGAAATTATAATTCACCTCTGGGGACATGAATAAATATATTTTAACAGACAGCAATTGTCCTCTTCTCAATCAAACTTTTGTCTGTGAAAGGATAAACTTAGTTGTTCTTTTGGGTTGTTTTTTTTTCCCTTTTCAATTTGACAGTCATAACAAGGGGATTAGGGTCCCTTGAGAAGACTCTAATGGTAAGAGGATAGGGGCAATGTTTCATGCGCCTGGGATCTGGTGCAGCTCTCAGCTGCCCTGCACAGGCATCACTTTTCATTAAAGATTCCTCAAAAATTCCACGTTCGTTAAGAATCACGGCATCTCTGTGAGCTAGGTGGTGTGCCCAGTTTTACCACTGTAGATATGCAGAGAAGTACAGAAAGTTTCCTAAATCCTTGTAACTGGGAATAGGGATCACAGGTCTTCTGTAGTCTCTGGGATAAACCATCCTCTACTTCAGGAATAACCCAAGTAAGTGCCATGGAGTTGCGGTCGCACCTAACGCTGTGCAGGCATTCGCAGCGGAGGGTTCAGCATTTCACAGACCTGAGGTGTGGTTTCCTACTCTCCCTGTGTTTCATCTGCCAAGGTAGCTCGTCGTTTGCATTAACACAGAGACTCATGTAAAACCTTCAGAAGCCAGTGTCTTCCTGCACTGCCTTAAATAGAAGCTTAACTTCATAGAAGAAAACTGCAGAATGTTAAAATGATCTAAAATTATCTGCTGAAGTAACAACTTCAACAGCCCTTGAGAGCAGCTTACCTGGTAAAACTTGATACTTCCCAAGGTAGCATAATCCCTGTCTCAGACAGTCCATGGCAAGTCCATGCACCTTACACAGCACAGTAGGAATGTCACATTTCTTCCCGCAGCATAGGACAGAGCACAGACCTATCCTGCGATATTCCAGGCAGCCAAGAAAGATGTGAGACACCAGAATATGCAGAGAATGCTTACAGAACAAGAAAAAAAAGTGTTAAGTATTAAAGTCTCTGTTTTCTGAATCCAGTGGAAACCTTCTGCAGCGTGTAAGAGAGGGTAGAAACTTGGGAGAGGTCAAAACAATTAAATCACTGACAGCTCCAAAAGAAAAAAGCAAAGTATCTTAACAGGCCAGCTCAAGAACTGAGTGCTTGTGAAACAAAACACGTGGGTAATAAGGAACCAACCACCTAACACTGGCAACCTGACATACATTGTGGCCTGGTCGTGAAATGTCACTGCTTTTTCACAAGTAACATTTGCTCAGTAGTTGTGGAACAGTGGTGAGACAGAATGTGGTGATATGGGCCAGAAAATGTCCCTTTCCTTCTGAAAGGGAAAGGAACATGCAGCATAGATCCTCTTGGGAAAAGAGGCACCCGAGCACATAATTATGTTAGCAAAGGGTGAAAGAAGCTTGTTGGCTCTTGATTTGGAAAGGAGGAGAACCTTTCCAAGAGATGTCTTTTCTTTGGAGTGACAGTGAGGAGGAAGGAAGCAAATGGATAGCAATACCTTTGTGGGTGCCTGGTTGACCAATCCTTCCATAATAATTGCCAAGGATATTGGTTCAGATGATTGCTTCATGGCAAAGGAAAGCCTGCCTAAAGAAAGGGACCCTCACCTTCACTATCATTTCTAAAGGAGTAAGCATGAAGTTTCAACCATTGGCTATTGCAGAAAATAAACCCTATATGATTCCATTTTGCCATTGCTACTTGGAGTGTGTGGTGGCAAATGACCGTTGTGTAATTGGCACCAGCCAACTGAAGAGACTTTCCTCAGCTGCTGTGCACCAGTGGTCATTAACAGCAGAACACCCTGATCAAATGTGCTACACTTGTATTTATTGTCACCAAGAGGATTTTATGGTAATGTCATCGATTAAACAAATGCTTGTCACGAATGGACACTTTGGGTTTGAAACATGTTCTTGGAGTTTCAGAAGTACTAGAGAGGATTTCTGCTGTGCTGAACTGTATCTGTTCTTCCTGTAAGTCTGCATGGGTGGAGTGCAACATTTCAGCCTTTGTTGGATGGCTTGTGCTCACTTCATGTCCTTTAGAAGATCTCTATCAGCAGAAAGCTGTGTCATGCCCTTTAACACATGGTGGTTACAAGGTGTGCTTCTCTACCTGGAGAAGCAAGGTAGATGGGTGACCATTCCACATCACACTCAGACTCCCAGCTGGGGTGGATGGATGGCAGCATAGTAATGTGGATATTGTCCTTCAGGAAAAAAATGTAAATAGTGCCAGTTGCAAGACTGGTCCTTCAGTTGCTTCAGAGGTGCAAGTTTGGGGAGTTGATTTGCCTCCTCCTGTACCAATGTACCCCCAAACCTCTAAGCAGATCTTATCAAAATTATGGTACCTACCATTAAAATAAATGCATTTACAGGTGGGGATCTAGCTCTGAAATCTAAGCTTGGTAAGCTTCTGTGGCCAGTTCTGAGCAATATATTGCCTACTAACTTGGAACACAAAACTCTTCTAGGGACTCCTAGGACAGTCCAGTGGCACTGCAGGCAACAAGCAGGATAGGCAGGCTATCTGTAACTTTAATTCAGGCTCCTACTGCGTGCCCAAAAGTTTCATTACTGAAGTGATTTGAACTGGAATGTGTTGCTGCAGGACATGGAGGACGGAATTACCAAAGGGCATGTGCATGCTGGTTGCAATCTCTGTGGAGCACGAAGAGGCTCCTCTGATGGGAGCTGTGCGAGCCGTCGTGATGGACTCTCAGTATTTGATAGAGCCATGTGGCTCTGGAAAAGCCAGGCTGACCCATATCTGCAGAATTGACCTGAAGTAAGTATTCCTCCTGCAAAAAGCAGATGCCTGTTCAGCAGGGCAAAAACCTGCAACTTGAGGAGGGGAGGTGTTGGGAACAGAGGACACGGTCAGTGAAGTTTTGCTGCTTCGAAGCCTGCAGTCTGTTCTAGTTGCCAGGCTCATTTCTCTGCTCAGTGTCTACCGTGGCTGTGGTGTGACCATAGGAATTAAATCTGGTATTTGATTACTGCAAGGGAGAACTTCAGAGCACACTTACAGTGACAAGTATTTGAAGTCCTCACCACCGTGGTGGACAGCAGGGAGTAGGAAGCATGGCAAGGCCGGTCCTGTGGGGCATATTTCTTGAGTATTTGAATTTCTCAATAATTCTCTTTCCATTTCTTCAGAGGACATTCCCCAGAGTGGTACAACAAAGGCTTCGGACATCTGTGTGCAGCAGAAGTTGCCAGGATCAGAAACTCATTTCAGCCTCTGATCGCCGAGGGACCAGAAACGAAAATCTGAGGAAATGTTCCTGGGAGTGTGTGAACATAAATCGGGGTCTGGCAGGGAACAGGAAGGCTGGAAGCAAAGATCTTGTATAAGCTGCAGAAATCTGACCAGACATGGGTCTGTACAAAGGTGAAACAGGAATTTTATAGGAAAGTTCTTTTATTCTGGAGACTTTGGCTCCTCCCCCACCACATCCCTTCTGTATTAATGTCAATTATTGAAGTAAACGTTTCTTCAGAGAGCTTTTATCATTATTACTTTAAAATCAGACTATTGCCATTACTTGTGCGTCACAGAACTGTGGTATTTAAAGGCTTCTAAGAAGCATATTTTAATTGTAAATAGCTTGTGTACAGTATGTATATATTTATCTATATTATATCTATATATATGTATATGTATAAATTAATTATTTTGTATATAGCTCAGTGCAAATCACTTGCATCAGTCGGAATTTAACTGAACCTGTCACTGGTTTCTCCGCGTGTCATTGCTGCATAAGCTGTGTGTGCTGTTATCACAGGGCTGCTGAGCACAACCCCCGTGACAGCAGAAGCGCCTGTGCTGGAGCGCGTCTCGTGTTTGTGTGTGCTGTGAGAAGGTACCTAGAAATAGATGTTAGGGCAAGTTAAAAGAGCCAAGTAGGAGGGAGGCTACTGTACGTTTAAAAATGGTGAGGAGCGGATCGGTTTCACCAGGTGACATACGTGGAAGTGTAACCCAGACAGACGTTTTGAAGGCCACTTTATATCCAGCTGCAGAAGGTTTTGTGTACAAGGTGTTCAAAACTTACCCGTTGCCTTAATTAACGGTATATACGCCGCTACAGAGCCTCACCATGTGCAGCGTCCCTAGTAACTGCTCATTTGTGGAGAGTAGAGGATAATGCTGTGTGTGCTGAGGTGTCTGAAAGCAGTAAGTTACAAAGCTGCAAAACTTCTCTTTTGTAGCCTTTTTTCTAGGTTCTAAGGTTCTGAGTAAGTGTTTCTGTGTTGTTCTTTCCTTCTCCCATAGAGATGGCTAATTGTTAAGATATTCCAAATCAGATGTTCCACATCCAGTGGACACAAAGACATACGAATGAGTACCATGCCTTTTTATGTTCTTACTAAACAAATAACTAAACTTTTCTTTAAACTTTTAAACACATCTTGGAGATTTCAAACCCTCGATGCAGACTATGCTTGGAAAGATTGCTTTCATAGTATCAGCAAGTGTTTCCGTATTGTATTGCACTGATCTGCATGATCCTGCCTCAGTAGGCATTGGTGGGAGCAGGATTAACCCCTGACTATGAGGAGTAGGAGCCATTTCAACCTTTTATATCGTTTCATTTTCAGGGACCTATTATTTTGCTAATGGAAGAATGCTTTAAAAGTAATAGTAATAATAATAATAATAATTTGTCGACGTTACCTTTGAGGCAGGGTTACATTTTATTTTTAACTAACCTAAGACCAAAAATTATATTACATCTATGATTCAATAAGAATGTACAAGCCTGTTAATACCGTTATTCATTAATTGCATTTGTTCACTTTGACTTTATTTATTGCTGCATAAACCATCCAAGTCATTCATAGCCAGGGTTTTAGCTCAGCCCTTCCAACAAAATCCACTACAGTTTAGTATGAGGTCAGTTAAGTGGGATACAGTTCCTACATGAAGCTGCAGAGTTTTGTGCTCTGATTCAATAAACACAGAAGTCTCTTCAAAGCCAGCACTTTGAATCTGCAGCAGGTTTGGGCGCTGTGGGGTAGACCGTGCGTGGTCCTCAATTGCTGCTAGAGCACGGTCCAACGTGCCATGGTGTATATGCATAAGGATTGTGCTGGGGGGGGACAGCCCTGCAGTCTGAGGAAGCAAGCCAGCAGGATCTCAGGGTGGACAAGGGCAGGGTGACCCAGCACGGTGCACCCATGGGGCAGCAGGACACCAAAAAAGGTCACTGCAGTCTTCCCCCATGAGCTGTCTCACCCATGTTTTGTTGTGCAGCTCATAGGGTCAGATAGGTTGGCTGCCCAAGCCCTCCTGCCTTGAGTTTAAGGCCAACAGGAGTTGCAGTGTGCAACTATTGCATCTTTTTAAGTCTTAAACTCAGGGGAGTGCTCACACCCTCACATGGCCGTGTTGAGGTCTTGCAGTCCCCAGCCAGCTCCAGGGCATTGCCACTGCCCAGGTCCAGCCTACCCAGGAGCTCGTGGTGGCTCACAAGCTGGTGGGGCAAGGCCAGTGCCCTGGTTCCAGCGGTCCTGCCATCCTGGAGAGCGGCACCTCCTCCCCGAATGCCTGTAGCCATGGCAGCAGGTTTCGTGCCGGCTGTTTTCTAAAACAGGAGCAATTAGAGCACTTCTGCTACATTAGTTTGCATAAATGAATACAATAGTGCCTCAGTATTAGTGGGCGCAGAATTTCTGGCCCCGGGAATGGCAATTGTCTGGCGGTAAATAATTTCTTAAGGAAATGAAGGGAAAATACGGACAGTGGTTTTATCCTGTCTGGCAGCTGGAGGGGGCCCTGTGCCACCTGCCACTGTTAGCAAGGTGGGCTTGTCCTGTCCTTGCAGAAGCTCTGTCATGCGCTGCTGGCATCTCTTAAGCCATGTATCAGTGAAATAAGTTTCTTTAAAATGCACATTATGCCATGTCTACCGTTCAGCTACCACAGTATTTTGTATTGTTACATTGCTATTGAGAATACATTATGATAATTGCATTTTTAAATGATATACTCATATCAATACCTCATATTTTTACCTCATCTGTTGGTATCAGTCATTAGTTGTAAATAAATAATTGCAGAGTTGAATAAATTTGCATACACTAAAGAATCGCGTTTCCTTTGTGCGATCATCTCATCCCTTGGCACAAGAAACACAGAACCTTAAGCCCTCGTTTGCTTTACTGCAACCTGCTGTACACTAAACTCTTCTGATGTGGGACTCCAATAATGTGCTCCCCCTCCTATCTCTGCCTCCCACCCAACTGCAGCAATGTCTGGGCAAACCGTACCAGTGCTGATGTTTCAGCTCCCGGTATGTGCAGCCTTTCTCATGCTGAATTCTAGGGCATCCACCCTCTTTACAACACCTTGCAGGAGTCACCAGAAAGGCGTCCCGGTGTTTGAGTCACTTTGCAGATTCTGTGTTAACCTTGGAGAATATTGGTGTGCCTAAGAGATGTTGCTCTTCAAAATGGTCAGTATTTGTTAGACAAGAGCATGGGTTGAACCTACAGAAATGACTGAGGTGAACATTGGAAGAAAAATCCAGAAGGCTGCTGCAGCCTGCAAATCAAATAGGAGAGGAGGAAAGCCGATGCTGCTTCTCCAGCTCAGTAGTGACATGGAAGACCTGGAGAGTAAATGGAGACCCTGCAAGACATCAACCAGCACTTAAACAGCATGACCCACTCACATCCCTTGGGGATTTAGTACAGCCATGCCATGCTCTGCTTGCCAGATGTGTATCAGTCACAGCTGCACAAGGGCTTCATTTGGATGGGTGCTAGGCCAGGCCGAGAATGTTGTTACAGATGCAGCTGCATATCATGATGTGAAAGGACCAGGAATATGGGGCATCAGACTCCAGATTCATAACAAGGCGGGTGTTTGGCCTTCCCTAAAATGTACAATTTAAATCGTGACCTTTGGTACTGGGGGTCACTCAGCTACACCACATAGAAAAGTACTATTTTCCTGAAAGCAGCAGTGGATGCACAACAGATCCCAGATAGCACTGTGTGACTGTACTGTCCCACTTCAGTGTGCAAGAAACTCAGCTCAGAAAACACAAGTGGACGTGGAAATCAAAGGCTAACACAGAGCAGGGCAGTGGGTTTGGGTTAATGAGTAAACAACAAGAAAAACATTACAACACTGCAGATATAACTGTTTGCCTGTTGTTCACAGGCTAACATTGGGGAGGTCTCTGGCACTCCCAGGCACCCTCTCTGAGCCACAGCAGGACCCAGACACTAGAGACTCTATGCCTTGACTCCAAAACTCAGACCTGTGTCCCTCTGCCTTAGCGCTGACCTCCCACTGGTGGCTATTCTCCACTGCTCTCTTCACAAAGCCCGGATCTTGAGCCCAGTGCACCCTCTTCCCGTGTTCCTGTGTGCCTGCTGCAGGCTGGGCTCCCTCCCGCCCCCGCTCACCCAGACCAGGCCACACAGGGAGCCACAAGATTCAGCCCTCAGGGCAGGGTGGCGGTGGCCAAGCGGTCAATTGTTGCAGCCCTGGCTGCAATGGGGGGAGTCAGGCACTGCCAACCTGCCAGGGCTCGTGTCTGCAAATGTCCCATACCAAGGGGAAAACACCGGGGTGAGGAGGGAGCGTTACTGCTTCCCTCCTCCAGAGAGACAGCAAGGTGAGAGCAGGAAATAACCGCGAGCCTGTACCACCTCACCGGCGTCCTCAGTCCCACCGCAGTGACAGGCTGGGGCTTTCGGTCCTCTCCCAGGGGTTGTCCTGCAAGATGGGGAGACTAAGGGCAGCTGCAGTTTGAACACAGTGAACTGCTCTGCACCTTGAGTGGAGACTTGAACTGTGGCATGAGGTTCACTGGCAGCAGTTTGCAAGGATTCAGGATGGGGTCCCAACTGTGATTGTGCTTTAACAAGAAAATACCTTGTTCTGCGACAAGAGCTCCTGCTCCAGCAGGAGACGGCCCTGCTTGGCCAGAGCAGCTGCACAGAGCTCTGCTGGCAGCCAGCAAGAGGATTACAGCCTACTTCTTAATCAAAATAATTCTGCAAAAGGCATGAGGCAAACTCAGCCTAAACCTGCAGACTGTGCTCTTTCTCTGCTCTCTCACCTGCTCATAGCAGCTCCGAGACAGACACGTGGCTGAAACACAGAACCAGCACTTGCTCCGATGAGGATTTGCAACAGCTTGCAATTTATGAGAGCAAATAAGCTGCAGGGCCATCTGTCCCTCCCCAGACCACGCCTGGCCCACTCTTTGCTGGAACAACTCCTTTTCCTTGAGAGGATGCATACCAATTTACATTTTTTTTTTCCCTTTAAATTAAATAAACATGTGAACCACAGGTGGGGGAGCAGATGACAGTAACGCTCTCAGCAGCATCTGCTGGCCAGCAGTGCCGTGCCACGCGTGCAGGACAGATGCTAGGTGGGTGCCTGCATGCAGCCTGACCCCAGACCCAAGCAAGGCAGCAGCCCAGTGTCTGACGGTCCCCTTGGCCACCCCCTTGCACCTCACCAGCTCCAGCCAGGCTTGGTCTCCACAGCAGTGGGACCAGAAGCACTACAGCTGGTCTGGCTTGACCAAAAACAGTGAGTCTTTTTTTTTCCCCTCCCAGACTCTTTCAGCTTAGAGACTTTCCATGGGGGCAGGTGAACCCAGGGACTTTGTTTATCAATCAACAGCAAACACTGGTCCGTGTGTCATGGCTGTCACTAACAAGCACGAGTGAGGAGCTCACCATTGCTACTAAGTGTGGACCGTCCTGGATTCAGAGCTGCCCAGGTGTTCTGCTCAGTGTTGGCCTGCTCCCAAGGAGATGGGAACTCACAATGGGGCCTAGAAAGTGCAGGATTTTTACTCTTTAGCCTGATTTCTCTTTCCCTGAAGAGTCACGTCCCCTTACTCCTGGCCCAGGGAGGAGGGCTCATGCTGGCCCCTTCCCTGCGTTCCCAGCATTGGGCTCATATCTACTGCTTTGCAGAAGAGGTAAAAAAAATTACCTAGAGAAAGTTTCCCATTTTTCAGTGGCTGTATTTGGGGATCCTTGGTAAGTAACAGGGCTGCTGGTGAGGAAGGGTGAGTTCTGCTTCTGCAGCTGCACTGTCACAGCACTGATGGCCATGCCCACACACACGGCACACGGACAGCTTCCTGCTGGGGCTGTGGGACAGCAAAAGCACCATTTCAGAGCCAGTTCTTGGCAGGACACCCTTTCCACTTCCCAAGAAGCTGCAAAGCCCAAGCCAGACTGCTCACTGGCATGGCACTAGTGCACACCCAGAGCCACCAGCAGTGAACCCACCCTGACACCGAGTGAGCTACCACATGTGTTTTATTTGGAGCCCCTTCCCACACCTCAGACCAAACCCCATCCACAGGCATCATATTGAATGGGGTTTACTGCCTGGCTGTAACAATGCCCGACCGTGGCCTTATGTCTTTTTAAGCTGGGGTTATCATCTGGTCATCTGGTGCAGATCTCTCCACTCCCAGAAAGGTGGCAAGACATAACTGAGCAGTGTCATTCATCCCACTGCTGAAACCACCGGGATCACAAAGGAAAAGCCTGTGGTTATTTTTGATGCAAATAAAAATAATGGTTGCAAATAATGAAAAGTTAAATGGCTAGCACTGGGCGAGGCCAAAATGTACAATATGGCCTCCTTGGCCTTCCAGTATTTCTTGCTTTGGGCAACCTTTCTCAGCAATCATGGGTATTTATCAGAAAAGAGATACAGTTATTGCATTTGGGTTTTTCAAATAATTGAGTAATTTAATCTTTTAAGTGCCTCTGAGATCACTTGCTGTAATTAAAGACAGAAGATGAATGACTGAAGTACAAGAGCACTGGAGGACTTTAAAAATGAATGTGTCCTTGACTGCATCTCCTGTGCATTTATATAATGATTATCCCACATTAATATGACCAAACAGATAAAAGGAGAAAATAATAAAAGCTGGGTTGCATTATTTTTCTTCCAGCCCAACAATAACACATCACCAGCTGGAGGAATGTACTTGGGAATACCAAGCAGGAGCAACCGAGTGCAGGACCCCAGCAGCTCCTGCTGTGAGGTGCAAGGAAAGGCAGCACCGGCTCACCGATCCCACGGCGATGTGGCAGATAAATGAGCTACTAATGTGTGTAAAATTCACACACTTCCATCACACCTGGACTTACAGGCTCAGCTAGCGCCCAGAGAGATGACTGCACCACTGGTAGCTTACTTTATGAGCATTTATTTTCTCAGCTTTTGGGAGTATGACCCATTTGATCCTAGAGGAGAGAGGGAGGCAAAGTAATAGCTATTAACAAATATCTGCGAGGCCTGAGAACAGCATTAGTTCTTCTAAATAAACTATATGCCCTGGCATACCTATGTCTCACCCTGGTGCTCCTCGTTTCATAGCCCGAATTTAAATAAGTGTGTGCCTGAAGAGATGGTGTTGGAGCTGGAGTTGGCCCTGCTCCATTCTTCACACAGTGCTAAGCTCCTGGATCCCAGGCTGGAGCCTCGCGCCCCTTGGGGCACCCTCTGGGTTGACAGGAGAGGCTGCAGCCTGCCGGGAAGCCCTCCTCGCAGGCTTGCTCCCCTCCCTTTCCTGGCACGGCATCCAATGGCCTCCAGCTCCTCTGCGCTATTGCCAGACTACAAAACTTTGTCACCTCGTAAAACTTTACGGCACAGGTAGTTTATACCGTTACACCTCCCGAACTGAACACTCGGCCAATTCACAGTTCCCTCGGCGGGAGGGAAGGCAGATTTCTCGGGTCAGGTGCTGTGTTTGTGCAGCCCCGCGGGTTTATCGCCCTGCCGAAGGCCTGTTACGGAGCCCGGAGTGCAGGAGGCGGCGGTGCAACAGCCAGCTCTCTGCTGAGAGCCAAGCCGCTGTTTCAGCCAGCATCCTGCGGGGACACACCGTCAGTGCCGCTTTTCCTTGGGGTCCTTCTGCACGTCCCGCTTCGGAGGTGCCTGGGTCTCGGCACCGCTCCGGGTGGGATGCGCACCCCAGCAGGACACGGCCCTGGGGTGGAGGCTTTGAGGCTCCTCTGGCTTTTGGCAGCCAGGAGGGACTAAGAAAGCACTGTCCTGGTCCTCTCTGCAAGGAACGATGCCATAAAAAAATCTGTGAGAAGCACACTATACATCCCAGGTTAGGGGGGAAAGAGTAAAAACTCATCCAGGAGCCTTGTGTGTTCGTACTCCCTTAGTAAGGAGGAAACTCTTTCCACTAACACAAAAGACCTAAAGTAGAAACTTAACCAACTTGATGGGAAGTTGCAGCATTTAGAAATCGTCACTGCCACTGCTTTGCTCAGGGCTGGGGACAGTGACCACCTGTCTGTCCTGCACCTCAGACCCCTGTGGTCCTCCTGGGCCTTGGGCCAGAAACACATCTGGACGAATTTGGGAGATCTGGGACTGGGTAACCATCATAGAATCACAGAACCTCCTGAGTTGGAAGGGACCCAGGAAGATCGAGTCCAACTCCTGGCTCTACACAGGCCCAGCCAAGTCAGAACATGGGACTGAAGGCATCATCCAGACGCTTCCTGACCTCAGTCAAGCTCAGTGCTGTGACCACTTCCCTGAGGAGCCTGTTCCAGTGCCCAACCACCCTCTCAGTAAGGAATCTCTTCCTGATATTCAACATGATGCTTCGCTGTGTTCCATTGTGAGTAGCTCTTGTGATGAGGAAAAGGATTTTGACAGTTAAGTTCATCATGTAGGATTTTGACAGTAAAATTCATTGCGTAGGAGGTATATCATTAAAGGACAAATATGGAAGATGGGGAGTTTTCAGAGCAGATTCTTTATTAAAATTTTATTTTTTTATAAAGCATAGTTAAAGCCCCGTGGCCCATCCCCATGCCAGGGGACTGTCCCCTCAGCTGTGGCTTTTCTGCCCTGCTTCATTAGTATTTTCCCTGGCTTCTCGCTGCTTCTCTAGCCCTTTAGCTACTCCTTCCCAAACACACACACAAAGAATCACAAAATAATAGCCAGCAAAATGTCAGCACCCACAAGTGTCTTGGCTGCAGGCTGCTGTTATTTCAACTTTCTGGTTTCTTAACAATCTTAATTTTCTCAGAACAGTCTGACAGAGAGTGGCGTCTCTGTGCAACTCATGAAACAAAATAAAGACCTCTGATATGTTGGACCCTGCCACTTTCATCTCACCTCGTTATTCCTTCTTTTTCCAATCTCTTAAAAAGGCTGGGCTTAACAGGCCAGCACCAGCCATAGCCTTGCGAGGGGCTGGCCAGGAGTGGTTTGGCAATCTACGAGTGGCACATCAAGAGTTTCCTTTCCCCTTTCTTTTTCCCTTTCTTTTTCTCACCTCCTCTTCTCAGCTTTGCATGGGTGAAGAAGGAACAAGACTGAACTTTCTCAGCTGAAGCTGATACCTAGCACCTAAATCTGACTTCTTCACCCTGAGTAAGGGCATTTTTCACCTAAGGGGTTTTTGCAGGCAGAACAAACAGAGCAAGCTCTCTAAATGACTCAAAAGCAAGTGAATGCAAAGCAAAGGGCATGTTGTCTCTTTAAACCTGCTGACACTTGTATGGCCACCATCCCATTCATTAGTGTGTTCCCTTTCTTCTTCCTTCAACCCTGACATTTACTTTGCTTAGGATGTTTAGTAAGGATGCCACACACTGACTGCTGAGTGCCACCACTATGCTGACAAAATCCTTCAAGTCTATGAGCAACTCTACTGGCATAGAAGAGCTGTCAAATTCACTGCAGTGTTGTGATGAAATAAGCTATCCCAACAAAATGCCCATAGTGGTATGGCTACTTCCACTGGCTTTTGAAATAGCAACAGTCACTCTAAAAATAACCCAACACCACCACAAAATAAATCAAAGAACCAAAACCTCTCCAAAGCCCTAGGTCTGCTGGAAAAATCTCTGTTTAGATGCAGGCCCCAGCAACCTCCAACGAAAGCTGCAGTTATTTATGTGGTGCTGGAAAAACAAACAGCAACACAAACTCCTTGCAGAGTTAGTAGCAGCCTCTCTTGAAGGCACTCTGTACTTCATGTTGCCATCAGGGAAATTGGAGAGATTAAACAATACATCGTGTTACAATGTGTTACATACAGTATCTTAATTTCATTTCTGGGGTTGTTATAAAAACAATGTAGCACTCATTCTTTCCTTTAGCAAAGACGTCCTTCCCAGAGTCACCTGCACAATCCTTTCAAGAAAAGAAACGGAGACTTTGCACTCACATCACACAAATATTTTGAACAAAAATACATATTTTTTTTATTTTACAACATGTCTAATGGGGAGGACTGAGCAAGCTGGCAACATTTCATTTCAGAAATACGCTTAAAATCAAAGAACTACTCTACATAAGGTCCCAGGTGTTACATCCACCCCGCAGACTCCAGTTGCTGTACAGAAAATAAACCACCACCCTCCCCTGAGCTGTCTCTGCAGCCGGAGCATGGAGTCCCCTCTGCTCACAGTCCTTGCTACTGCCGGCATTTCTGCTCTGGATGCACAGATGGTGACGGGGAAGCGCCAGATCATCGCTCACACGTGGGTATCGAACGGAAGCCGTGCCCCACGGCCCACAGCCTGATCGCAGGAGGTGATTACCGCGTCAGTTTGCATAAGCAGACTGCAATTCGCCTTGGACAGGTACCTAATCTTTGCCTATTCGGGGGCTTTTCTGCTGTTAGTGGCAGTTGATTTTTTCCCGAGAAGACCGACAAGAAGCTCACGCTGGCCCCTGATTACAGAAAATGAAGCCGATTCCCGAGGCAAAACCATGCCATTATCTCCATCAGCCCAGCCTGTGTTTTCCCCGGCCCATCATTATGCAATTCGTTTGCCGAGAGCTACACACGGCTGGGCGCAGGCAGCACCGCAGGCAGACAGCTTAGGAGAAGCCTTCAGCAACTGCTGTGCCCGGCCCGAGCCGGTCGCCGCTCTGCAGTGATATTTAAAACCTTTTCCGAAGGGAAGGGAGTCAAAGGCTGCGTTATTCCTATGGGCCACAGCACCATGAGTGGATGCGATCATACGGCTTCACACAGCAACAAATCCCAATTTACCTACAAATTAGATATCCAGCTGGTGCCATCTGCCTGTCGGTGGTTACATATCACCCAGCCTCTGCGGGAAGAAGAGCCTGCCGTCTCGGCTCTCCTCCATGCTCCTCCGACTGCTGTCTCACACACGCCACGTTTGGCTCGGCCACTCCACAGCACACAGTGACTCGCTGGATAGTTAATGGTCACTGAGGTGTCAGGAGGGGCTGGTGCCCACCAGCATGGCACCTGTGCTCCTCTGGGCTTGCCCTGCCCAGGCCGCCTGAACCCCTTCAAACTCAGGGAGGCACGTACACTCGGCTTCTCACAAAGATCAGGTCCAGACTCTTTGTTTTACCAGCAGCAAGATAATTCTAACATACACACGCACATGCATAACATACAGGTCAGGCAGGACCTGGATTACAGATTTTATTCATGAGTGTCACTTGCTGTTAGAGACTGTGAAGGCATCTGACTATGGGAGTAATGTACTGCAAGGAGACTCACCCATTGCCATGCCACACAGAAAGCCACCGGGCACTTCACACATTTAGGGAGAGCTGTTTCTTTGTAATCCATGCTGCATCGGGCACCAATGCATAAATATACAGCACTTGAAACAGTGTTCTTCTCCAGCATGTCCCATCAGGTTATAAATAATCTTTACATATATAGTTTAATGCTTCATCACTTACCCTGAATATTTCACCTTAATCTCAATACTAAAATATACATTAGTGCAAAGAGAGACTGTTTTAAGACTGGAACTAGAGGACAAATATATTAATCATTATGAGAAGATACTAATTCTCTTCTATTTCTATAGATTGCTTAAGAAAATATATTCATGTATTTCATACACGCATTCTAATTTACAGCATGGAATCACAAGAATCAGAGAGTATTCGGGTTGAAAGGAACCCTGGGAGGTCATTTAGTCATCTACTAGTCATCTAGTAGATAAACATCAGATTTAATACAGCATAATCAGCTTTAGTAGATAAATAATTCTTAATTAACACAGAGCACATTTCCTTTAAAATATTCTTTCCAGTGACTGACATTATTCACATAGCAATAAAAATACAATTACAGCTGAAGGCAATGCAGGCCTAGAGAGCGGAGAAAAATGACCTCACTGCTTTATACCGAGGGCACTCCTAATGTAGTGATTCACAAGGCAGGCAAAATAAGGTAGGGTTTTTTTCCACTCTCTCTTTCTGCTAATAAACAATGTTGCTAATATTCTGCTAATTTATCTTGCTGAGAGAAAAATAAGAGGCCCACAGACATTCAATAATACCCCAGGATAAAACGCTGCCAGGGCCAGATCCAGTTGCTCAAAGGAGACCCTCCAGCCAAACTGGAAGAGGCTCAGAGCAACAGCTCCAAAATCTCAGTCCCTGGCAAGAGCAGCAATAAAGTGCTGGATTATTACACCAAAATTCTCCACACTCAACACAAATGACACGCAGAGACCATCTTACTAAATGACCCACAAGTTTCCAGCAGGTAAGCAGCCCAGCAGCAGCAGAGTATCAGCTGTGTGCAACGGGGTGCCCCAGCCCTGCCGTGTCCATGGGTACGGGGCACCAGGTCAGGCACACAGTTTTCTGAGAACTGAGACAGTTCCTGCTCTCTGCTTTTTTTTACCAAGCAAATCAAGGAAGCTCTTTCACCTTTCCTGTCTCTTCCCATCAGACGGTGTGACCCCTGCCACCCCTGCTGCTTTCCCCACTGAGAAAGACACGGTTTAGCTGAAGTTTCCCAATGACATCCTGAAGTCAGATGCCAGCAACCTGAGGAGTAGTTACAGGATTTACCGAGAGCTCCCAGCAGCACAGACTGGTGTTCTGTTCTTCCCCCTGCATCTACTTTAGGAAAGGGGGTGTCCTTTCCCTTGGTACTGCTTTGTGCAATTCTTCTACATCACTGCTCAGTCACGCTCCCCACTCCGTTGAGGCAACATCAGCATTAAATCCTAATTTGGAAAAATAAACAATTTCATTTCTCCCCAGTCTTCTCTTGGAGAATTTAACATTCCGGCTCTTCCACCTCTCCATGTCCTCACAACATGCTTATACCTGCCCAACTCGGCAAGGGAAACCAAGGAGAAGAAAGCATCTGTTCAAGAAAAGGTCCCAGGGAAAGTTGTTAGATAACTTCAACCACAGGAATTCAGGACTGGTCACAAACCAAATGTACTAAACTAGAGAATATGATGTCTGGAAGCCATATGCTAGCGCTCTCTTCTCGGTGCCGATGTCCTGTGGTATCAGGCAGTGTCAGTGCCTTCCTAGTGCTGAAAAAATCACAATATTGTGCGCTCTTATTTCACATTTCCCAAGGGGATGCAAGGGAAAGGGCAGTGAGTGATGTATTCAAAGAGGCAGCTCTATTTATACCTCCTTTCTACTCTCTTGGAGTAGTAAGTAATGAAGAATACAGTAACAATAAAAGCAACAAATATGAAAGAGATAAAGGCTAATAATGATTTTCTGGTTCGGAAGTAGTGGCATCCAGGACACACGGCAATCTCTTCTGGGCAGATCTGCTCAGGAGTTTCAGGACCAGGAAAACCATTATTGTCAATTATTTCTCTGTAATGTTTCATAGAGGGCTTCGGTTCATATTGATTTGCAATGTAACTGTAGAGACCATACTTAGGAGCAGTCTTGTCATTAAAAGAATAGACAAAATATCCTTGCAGGTTAACATGATCAAAGGTGGAGGCTGCAAAAGAAAACAGAGAGTTGAAGAAATAAATAAATGTCACTTTGGCACTCGAGCAGTACCACACAGCCGTACCCAAAGCAGGGCCCGCATCTGCCCTTCTCTTCCCAAAAATAAGGTAAGGTACATCTGTGAAGTGTTTGTCATTAGAAGTAAGAATGTGTCAGCCACTGCCAGACAGTGTGATCTGCAAGCATCCTGCAATTTACTTCCTTGTGCTTGATAAACACAGCTGTGAGTGCATGGCTGTGATCATGATCAGCACGCAGCCTGTCGTGGAAGGACAGTGCTCTCTTTTATGCATGAAGGAAGGAACACAGGTTTTGGTTTTCCTGCACCTGGATTCTGCAGCATGTTTCTCTGATGGCTCTTTCTCCCTCACAGAGCACCTCCTGATGGGGACAGCCAAGGAATGGAGGACCTCAGGCTGCAGTTCTCACCAGGCAAAGGGACAGTGGCTTCAGGAAAAGATGCACTCATGCTAAGATCATGTACTGGCATATCACCAGTGCAAGTGGAAAGGTCATGCAGATTATAGTCCTCTCTTGTTACTGACCTGAGTTCCTCATCCAAGATGACCTGTATGAGGCTTTACTGAGAACATACCTACAATCCATACTGCTAACTTGACTACTAGAAGAGGTTCAGCAGCTGGAGCATTAACTTTTGAGCCACCAGTCCCCTTGATAAAACCAATCAGTCCACGCAAACAGTATCTCTTCATCTCTCTCTCTCTCTCAAAATCACTGTTTTCAATAAATTCACCTTCTAGCAGATGAACACAGGACTGAAAGCTAACAATTGCTGAATTTTCATATATCTCTGGAAATAATTCTTTCTGTAGCCACATGCAGGACATGCACCTCTAACCTGCTTTTCATGTGTAAAATTAAATAATATTTACCTGCCCTAGTACAGAGCTGCTACCCAGGATAATTCACCTGTGTTTGTAAAACTGTACGTGGGTGTAAGGTTCCATAGCTGGTTACTGTTGTTCTTTTTCAATTCGCAGAGATGCATTTAAACAGTGTACAAAGCTTACTTAAAAATACAGCCTTAGTCCAAAGGGTTCTGTACCGTATTCTGGAATCATTCATCTGCACAAACCTGTTGGCTCCCCTGGAACAAAGCTGGTGAGCAACACTACACACACCAATGCTGCCACATGCGGTCCCCTGAAACCAGCTGGGGAGAAGTCAGGATAGGAACTTTAAGGCAGGAACACACATGTACCAAATCCCCTCTAATTCCTCTCCAGCGGTGACACTGAGCTAAGGACACAAGATCTGTAATTCATGTCAGTGCACAGAGTCTTGTGGAAAAAACAATACAAGTTTTGCAGAAACCTGGATCATGATGCCAGGGTTAAGAGCTTGCTCCCTGTATAAGGACAACACGGACAAAAGAAAATCCAGAGTGGGAGAAGAAAAGAGAATGCAAAAGCTGGTATTACTGGCAGACCAAAGACTGTGGAGGAGTGTAGGATGTCAGAAGTGGGAGAATGAGCTTCAGGGCAAGTATTATAGCTAGTCAGCAGGGACAGATTCATCCATGATGAAAAAGGTGGAAAGACAGGAAAATACGACTTACATGTGATGGTTAAGTTGAAAAACGTAGGAGCTATTCCCAGGCTGGATAGAAGAGGGGAGAAGGAAGTGATTGGAGTACACTGGTACCAGATCAGTACGAATGGCAAAGTTATGAAAAAACAGGGGATCTACAGAAGTTCTGGCTAACAGGAACTGGCAGAAAAGCCTGTATCAATACATGGTTTGAAAACAGAAGGACTGCTAAGAACTGGTACCGTCTAAAATGATAGGAAGGAGAGAAGCAATACAGAAAAAAAACCAGACTGAGAACCTAAGAACAAGTGTAGCCAAGATAAGATTTTTAACTACAGATGCAGAAAACAAGCACCCAGTGCTTTAAAACGCTGGAGAAGGAAATCTTGGGCACTTAATATTGATGTTCAGTAAATCCTGAGAGAGGTGGAAATTCCAGAGGAGGAAGTTAAAGCCCATACTTAACAGAGTGGACAGGATGACCTAGCAAATTACGGAACTGCCAGCCATCCTTTAAACCTAGCAAAAGAGTGGAATAGATTATATAAGGCTTGATAAATAAGAATTACAGGACATATATATGATTAATGCCAACCAGCTCAGCTTTATGAAAAATAAATCTTGTCAAACTAACTTGACATCTTTTTTTATGAGATCAGCAGATCAATAGAAGTAATGATGTTTGATGTAATATACTTAGAACTTCACAAGGCAACTGACTTTGTATTATATGGCATTTGGATCAAGAAACAGAATGTTAGGAGGTCAAGGGAAGCACATAATTAACAGACTTCAGCCGGTCTTCACACAGAACTGCTACGTCTGGAAATGGAACTGCAGATAAGCAAGTGTCCCAGTAGGTGTGTTTCTAACACGGCCACGGAGGTTGGCTTTTAGCACAAGGATGTTTACTGGTCTTAAATGTATCTGTGACCAGAAAAACAGTAAAACTATTCCTCTCGATATCTGCAAATAACACCAAGATTAGGGACACAGTTTAGCTGGTGTCACAAGCTTTGTACAAGCAACTGGCACTTGAACATGACCAAATGAGAGGATGTCAAAGAACAAGCAGACCACGCGTTGGCCGAGGGAGTTCTGCCTGGGGGGCAAGACTCTGCAACCGAGTTTGAACTCTCAGTAAGTAACCACAGGGTGTGTGTAACCAACCTGCTGCCGTGGCCAAAAGGGCTAATGGGCTGCCTAGAAATAGGAAAGATGAGGAAAAGGTTACACTATACCTGCCAAAAAGTCTTAACGCTGAAGCTAAAGAGGTTAACTCTAGAAGTGAAATTTGTATGTATCTATACACACGCTTATATACAAAACTAGTAAATATTTGGCCATTGCAACAGCTTACAGTGAGATGTAGAAGGTTCTTCATCAGTAAACATTCTCTCATTGGGGTTTTGTGCTTTTCTTTAAAAAGTCATCCTGTTGTATGACAGGATGACTCAAAATGCCTCCTTCTTTGCCTTATTAATCTCTGAGATAGAGGAAAAAAAATGGTTCGGGTTCTGAATAGCAGGAAAGAGTCCAGGAAATGGCATAATGAGGTAGATAGCTGGATTATTATGAAGATCACTGTTGGATAAGATCATTGCTGGATAAGATACAGAGACAGCTGAAGAACAGAACTCAGACTCAGCCCCGAGGCACATCAGTGGAGAAAAGCAACAAAGAAAAACAACAGTAGATGTGCAATAAGAAAATCTGACTAAATACATGTGGAGCTATTCATGTATCTACTTAAATTTCTTGAATCCACAAAAAATTCTTCCCCTGTCTGATGCAGGATACATGCAAGATTAGTCTTCCCGATGTTTAATAATACCAATCAAGGGCAAATCAAAGGAAAAACAATCTGTTATGCTGTAATAACTTCTCATTTATGGAATGTTCTACAAAAGATTTTTTTAAGTTAAACATATTCTATCACACAGCATATATTAATATTGGGATCTGTGACATATGAGCCATCTATGGTTCCTTACCTTTTAAAGCTTCATTGATGTAATTCTGTATGTAATACACTCTGAGCTTATCATGCACCATATTCTGGTCATCATCAATTCCATTAGCCATAACATAAATTGGGACATCCCCATACTTTGATTTAACCCACTTGAGTAGTTTACGCAGTCCCCACGGCACTACTGCAGCTCTGCTGGGAGAGTGCAGCCATGTGATGTCACTGATCATCTGAACTTCAAGATAGTGGTCATACTTTAGTGCATCTTCTTTCTCCCAGCCCACGAGGGTGGTAGTGTAGTGACTCAAGGCAAAAAAATCAAATGAGCCCTGGATTAACTTCTTTTCATCTTCTGAGAAATAAGGCAAGTGGAAATTATACAGGTCAACACTGTTTCTTCGGTGAAGCCATGCTCTCATCACCTGTGGGTAGTCACCATTTCCAAAGATGGGCTCTGCAAGCCAGCCAATGTCGAACTCTAAAATTCTGTCAGCCACTTGTTGGTCATTTCTGGAAAAGGGACAAGCTGGTTCTATCCAGTCAGCTTGCAGAGCTATAGATATCTTACCCTTCTGAGATCTCCTGAATTCTTTGTCATAAAGATGCCATGCTTTTGCATGGGCTTTCAACAGATTGTGCCCCGCGGTGTATGTCAAGTTTTTCACCAACGGTTCATTTACTGTGATCCAAAATTTGACATAGTCCCCAAGATTTGTAAAGCAGAATTTGGCATACTCAACAAAAGCCTCAACAGTTTCTGGGTTTTCCCAAGCTCCGTATTTGGCAAGGGAAATTGGAAGCTCTTGGTTCTCGGCCATAGGTTGCCATAAAGCAACAACAGGAGTTACATTAACTCTGAGAAGTTCACTAGCAAAACACTGATAATAGTGTACAAGCGTGTGGTTGATTAGAGAAAGGTTGCCTAAAGGAAGGATTAAAGACCATTTCAGTGAAAAATGGAAGTGCGTGACATGCATTTCCTGCAGAAGAGAGATCTGAAGCCTGATAGCAGCGAAGTCAACACAGTGCCGCTTGCGCTGTGAGGTGAAAACTCCATCCACTTTAATGAGCTTCTTCGTCTGGTGAACATCCCACAAATAAACATTACCGTCAACAAATTGGGCGGGCGTTGTGTCCACCTAGGTAGAATAAGAAACATACCAGATTCAAGCTGTTTGTTCTAGGTAGGTCGTAACATCATAACCGTCAGTCACACCATACAGAAAGAATATTTTAAGTCATTGCATTTTGCAATGCTCTTGCATCTCTAATACAGTAACATCTGTGGGCTATATGAATAAATTGATCTTCTATTTACACATGATGCCAGAAAAGTACCATATCTATATACCCTTCATCCTACCTTCCAAACAAGCTTATGCTAATGGTCGCCGTGTTTATGCCTTCCCCAGATTGCACCAGACAGTATGGGAAACAAGGGATTGCTCAGGCATAAGGCACTAAGCCTGTGACAGATCTCCAAAGAAGTAGATCTTCAGCAGACTACAGTAACTTTTAAAATGTTTTTCTTTCAAGATTAAGAAGCTACACCAAAGGCCCTACACAGAGACTGTTGTAAATTACCCAGTAGCTTCTGTTTCAAGACCACTCCCTGAACGCAGTAAAAGAAATAATGAATGCAACATCATTTCTGTGTTCAGTTCCTGACTATGATGAAAGATGAATAATGCTCTGCACTTGGTTTTTAGCCTGAATTCAGTTGACAAGCAAAATTTTTCCTTCTTGCTAAAGATGTCTTATTTGTTTAATTCATACTGAACTCATTTCCAAGTTATTTCAGCAGTCTGTTGATGTCTGAATCAATTTTTTTTTTCTGGACCTCCAAGTAAACCCACTCTCTCTCTATATATATATTTGTCATTCCAACAATAAATGCATTTCCTGTAAATCTTTAGGCCTGCAGATGCCAGAATTGCCTGTATGACATACTGGACACCGTAGGGGATAAGCTTCTCAGGGTACCACAGAATTATCCTTTCATTTCTAAATTAATATTGCAGACACAATAAAGACTAGAGTATGGAAAAGTGAATTACTTAAAATTATGCCCAGTGTAAAATCTCTGCAGTCATACTCTGACATAACTCCTACAAGAAAGATCCAAGCTACAAGACACCAGGCCCACACGTGTTTATTTGTCCTTTTTTTCCTTTTTTAAATTCCCTTGGCACATGGTTTTCCCCTGAGTTCAGGTTTCCTTGTCCTGCCCTCTGTTTGAAAAGCAGGTGTCAGCCTACAACCAGTGTTCAACTTGTAGCTGAAGCTCTGCGGACTGTATAAAGAAACTGCTGAAAATCAGTTGCTATTTTCTCCGGAGAGGTCAGTGCTGTGCTTATGGAAGAAAGTAATAAAAAACAGCACGTCTGAGGGAAATTGCTTTTCTGGAGAATTGTCCCTTGTAGATTACTAAAGCATGCATTGCCGCTAATACTGTGGGAATGCTGTCAAAAGAGTTTTTCCACTGTGATGCATCTACAAATCATACTACCTGAGCCTTACAGCACAGAATGTCTGAACGGCCTTTTGAAATGAAAATATTCAGCTCTGAAGGTTTTGGGGATGGGAGGGGTTTTTAACTGTCTTAGATTGACTGACTCCACAACTCTGTAGCTGTTATCGATCCCAAAGGCAGCAAATCCATTTCCAATCCCTAATCTATCTGGGAGCTAAGAGGATAATGACTGCTGAATTTTCTTGGAAATCAGTGTACCACATAAGGAGGTCACTGTATTTTTAAGAGAACAAAGTCAGATCTTACTTTTGGAGTGAGAAAACCCAAACAATTCCCTATATACTAGTCTTAAGAAAGATTACGTCTTCGTGGAAAATCTAAATTAAAAATTCTGTTCTTGGATCCAGCCTCAGAGCTGAATTTAACCACACCTCTTTACTGTGGTTAGAGAAGCTCTGCAAGCCAAAACAGCATCTAAGAATTACAGAGCCAAACTGTTAAAACAGACCGCAACTAAGATACAACTATTACTCGTGTTATAAAGTCTTACAATTTGAAAGATTCTCCCAAAGTACCAGATTTAGTTGGAATAGAGTGAGAACTGGATCTATGAGCTAGCCAGGTGCTATCCAGGGGCACTAAAGGCCTCTGTCAGACACAGTACTATGCAAAAGAGGAATACAGGAATGTCATCTTAACCTAGCATTACTTTTTTTTTTTTTTACAAGAGCCCTCTAGCAGCTGTACTGGGATGTGTATGTATAAGGTGCAGAAACATGCCATTGGAGTTTTAGGAGCTTTCAGGGATTTTTCTAAAACATGTATTATCACAGCAGACAAATACATTACCATAAATTATGGACACGAAAAAGCAGTAATATGCCACAGATTAGGACATTTGAAACCATGCTCCATCAGATCTAATCAACTGGAGGTCCCTTCCAACCCCTATGATTCTGTGAATCTGTGACTGACTTCAAGTAACTGTTAACCTCTACTGCTCCTCTACTCTGCTCTAATGAGACCTCACCAGTAGTACTGTGTTCAGCTTTGGAGCCCTCAACACAAGAAGGACATGGACCTGTTGGAGTGCATCCAGAGGAGCAGCCACAAAAATGATCAAAGTGCTGGAGCACCTCTCCTATGAAGATAGGCCGAGAGAGTTGGGTTTGTCCAGCTTGGAGAAGAGAAGGTGCCTGTAAGAAAGCTGGGGAAGAACTGCTCACAAGGGCATGTAGCAGTAAGACAAGGGGTAATGGTTTTAAACTCGAAAAGGGGAGATTTAGGTTGGATATTAGGAAAGAGTTCTTCAATATGAGGGTGGTGGATCACTGGAACAGGTTGCCCAGCGAGGTGGTGGAGGGCCCATCCCTGGAGGCCCCATCAAGGTCAGGCTTGCTGGGGTTCTGAGCCACCTGATCTAGTGGAGATGTCCCCACTTACTGCAGGGGGGTTGGACTAGATGATCTCTGAAGGTCTCTTCCACCCTAACACATTCTATGATTCTATGATGATAACATTACATGCCCAGGGAAGATAAGCATCAGAGCCCTTGCAATTTCTGTATGTTTATTTATTGTATCTCAATCTGACTGGATATCCTTGGTCACACACAGAAGTCTAGTGAAGACTGAAAGACACAGTGTTTGGCACACAATAGCCTTGTACCCTTCTCCTTGCAGTACTGTGGTAAAACGTACCAGCAAAGACACTCTATCCAGCAAATTTATCAATATGAACCTGTGCACTGATCTGACAGAACAGTCTGTCAGCTTTATCCTCCAACTCACCTGAACGTAGTTGTCAACAATTCCCCAAGCGAAGCCACAGGGGAAAGTCCCTTCTACGGGCTGGTTTTCAGGCAAGGGTGGGAAGCCATTTTTTTCTATCAGCTTTTGATAGAACAGGACAGAAGATTTGGGCATCAGCTTCTTGTCGTGGCTTTGAAAATCAACATAAAACAATCCACGTCGAATGCTGTATCCCCTGTGCCATTCAAAGCCATCCAGGAGGGACCAGACTGTGTAGCCAAACACATTAACTCTGTCATACCGGATGGCTGAGGAAAGAAGAAAGCCAGCCTTATCACAGTGCTCGTTTTGCTTCTGCAAATAACACCGTAGCAACAATATTTGCGGTATTCATGTGTAAGAACAATGCAATAGGTCAGATAAGTATCTCAGGGCGTCTCTCAAAGCCTGTTCAGGGAAGATATTCCAACTGCACTCGGAGAGCTGCCAGGGCATGGGTGCACTGTGCAAGGCAGTAGAGGTACCTGGCTAGGCTTTAAACAAGCCAGATTTAGAAAGCCATGCAGGGCAGCAGTGGTTTGAGCAGTGCTGCTGATGAGGTGTGCCAAACCTCGGCCTCAGAGCAGAGCACGCTACGTCTGAACTGTTTTCAGTGACCAAGCTGCACTGCACCCTGCTGAGCACCCACTGCAGCTCGCTCTGGGGTAGCTTAAGTGCCATTAATGCAGCACTACACTGCACGATGATCCTTCCCCTCCACTACAAATACATATTGAGAAAACCCTGACAACACTTTCGGTGTGCCACCATGGATTTTAAGTAGAAGCAATAACACATGTAGACCCTCTTTATTTGATAATTCTCTTTACATCTTTTATGGCATAGCATTTTCCAGCTTAAATATTCAGGAGTTTCTAAAAATATGTTTTTCTAAAAAGATGTTTAAGTTCTGGGTCAATTGTCTTACCTTTAATAATCACCACACACTTTGTAGGTTAAGATCAAGGTCTACTGGCATCTGTTAGAACTGCCAGCTTTACAGTTTTATTTTGAGATTCCAAATAATGCTCACTTTTAGTTATAATAAACACTGAGATTCATCAAAATGTTCCTGGGCAAGGCTCAGCTTCAGGAAAGCACAAAGGAGTGTGCTTACTTTAATTACATAATTAGACCCACCCTAATTCAGCAGTGCATTTAAGCACGTTCTTAACTGTTCTTTTGAACTTGAGGTTGGCTCTGTAGCCAGCTCAGTTTATCTTTATTACTCACCATCTTCTGTCAACCCAAACCGGGTACTGACTGAACATACTATTCCAGCCTAGTCACACTGAAAGCATTATTTCAGGCAACCAGAATATCAAGATCCTCATTTCCTGGTTTTATTAGTCCACCTCACTACAATCATTTATGAAGGACCACATGGATTCTCGATTGTAACCCTGTTTGAATCAATTAAATGAACTGCAGTTAAGTAAGCAATGAATTTGGCCCAGTCTCTATCAGAGGTCATGAGAAAATGTCTAAGGAAATGGAATATTTCTCCTCCTAAAGGCATCATTCTTTTGTGTTTGGCAAGTGCCAGTATTTTTCTAACCTCTGCATGCATCCATGATGACATCTGCCATACCAGCAGAGTGAAAGCCAACACAGGTCCAGTTTGTGAACTGGTCTCAGTGAGAATTTCTCCTTGAACATCATCTCTCATCCCTTCTGTAAGTCATCACACAACACTCCCACACTTCCTGAGCACCTCATAAAAATTCTCCTCAAATCCTTCTTTAAAAATGCATTCACTTTTAAGTGTCACCCATGAAAGAAGCAACTTGATAAATTTTTGGAAGTTCCAAAAAGTTTGGAAGTGTCAAACATGGCATCCCAGGTGAACTGCATGTTACTGAAAAACCACAATGAAAATTACTGTCTTTTTCCGTTGCTCATCTCCCCTCTTTCTTATGTCTGTTGGTGGGCAAGACAGGCTGACTGAAATCCAACCTGTCCTTGCTTCTGAAACTGAGTGGATTTGTCTATGCTACCTACTGGCAGTAACTGCTGATCTGAGGAATCCCCCACAGCATGCCCAGAAGTGTGCTACTGTGCAGGCCAGAAGTCTGCCAGAACTGGGTTAAAAATTAAACAGCACTTCAGTTCACGCTCTGTTTAGCTCAGCAGTGTAGAAATAGTCCAAAGAAACATGGCAGAACCATAAGCATCAAATACAGATCCTTAAAATCCTCTGCTCAGCTGCTGTCCATCCCCAGTGCGTGAAGCTGAGGAGCACAAAGCCCACAGCCCCTACTTCCACTTGGAAGGTGCCCAAGGATCTACGCTTTGCCTCCAGACATACCTTAGAATACCTTGGTCTTGACCTACCAGGGGCCTGGCTGTTCCTGACCTCCTTAAGACTCTTTTGAATTCAGACCTGTTAACTCCCCAGATAATGACCTAACCCCTCAGTTAGTCAACACAGCACAGGAGCTTGCATGCCCTCCTGGTCAACATGCTCCACTTTACAAGGAATGATCCAATTTATGCGTTGCACCAGAGGCAGAGCAGGGGAGTGAACAAGGCCCTAGAGTAAGTGTTTAGATACCCACCATGTGAGAAAACATCTCCAACCCATTAGCAAGTCTAATTAATGTTTAACTACTTTATACTGTAGCTCTGTTTACTCTAGTCAACTCTAGTAAATGGTGTTTGGGGAAAAAAAAAAAAGATCAATAACAGTAAACAATAAAAAGATTTAGGCATGTGAACCCACACAAAGAAACTTTCCTGGAGAGGAAAAAAAAAACCCCAAAAACGTATCTATAGATGTTGTCTACAGAGTGCAGTGTCACTACGGGCATCCACATTAGCACTTCAGCTTGAATCAGGAGCACACTTTTGAGCAAATCTCCCTCCTCATGACACTTCAGTTCACATTACTGAGAGGGTTCAAGATGCATAACCTGGGTTCCTTTGGAATTAAATTAATTCAGAAACGGGTTTCAGGGGTGTACAAGGAGTGGACACCAGGCCTTCAACACCAACTCTTTTTAACTACAGGCTTGCTCTCACAGGGTTGCACTTAATTGCTGACATAGATGTAGAAATAAACAGGTTTTTCTTAAACCAATGCACATACACCATCAGGCAAAGATACTGGCCTGATTTATGAGGCAGCAAAACCCACATTTACATGGCCCTGGGTCTTCATTAATTGTCCTTGCTTCCCAGTGCTGTAGCTTCAATATCATTTTACTACCTTGTGACTGCTGGACTGAATCTGGTGGTGACTAGCTCACGAATCTTTACATTACAGAGCCCTGCTGCACTGGATAGACATGTCCTAAGCCTGCTGACTGAGACAACATGTGTCTTCCTCTTTGGTCTTTAATGTTGCCCAACAAGACTGCTCACATCCAATATGATGCCTTTTGTGGATCTTTCTCAACTAAATTCCCCTAGGTGTTGCACAGAGAACTTTGGTATTTACACTGGTTTTTGCAGAATCTAATGGGCAGAAGAGTTGGGTATGGTAATTTTCTTTGTAATGATGCCAAAGTCCCTTCTGCAGATACAGTCTGTCCCTACTTGTTTCTTTTTCTGTAAAAAAATTAGCCAAGTGTTTGTATCCTTAACTTAATATGACAAGACTGCTTTTTGTTGTTGCTGTTATTATTTACTGAGAGGCACATTAAAAGGAAAGCAACTCTGTAAATTGAGATTTTTTCCAGCCAGCTGTGATTAATAGGCAGATCCCCAGATGCATGTCCAGCAAATTACAAGCTAAGCAGAAATACGGGTAGCAGGAATATGACCCCCTATAGCTCATCATCTGACTTTATGCAAACTAGAGATACTGTACTGGAAATGGTTAGTAACTGTTTTACATTTCATTCCTCCCATCTTGGATGCACTGGGACTCCTCTGCATCTTCATGAGTGCTGAGAACAGAATTCAAGCCATTTTTGTTCATCCCTGTATGAAAATGGTAGTGTAAGACAATGGCTATCTCCTCTGATCTGACAGCTACAGTAATACTGTTTTTAAAACCAGAATAGTAAATTGTAGACAAGTAAATCGATTGCTAAATTTTAAATTAGGAAATTAGAAGACAATGAATGTGGAAATGGGAATCCTGACAACTTACTGGTGAAAAAAATCTGTTTTGTCATAAGGAAATGGAAAAATAGAAAAAAACCTCTTATACAAGGCAGTCTATTTCTCTTACTGTATGGGAAAAAAAAACAGGTTAACAACATAAACAGTTCAGATTATATAGCCCCAAACATTCAGTTCTCCTTAACCTGTTGTAAATTCATATTAATGTGTTTGATGTCCAGAGCTGCACCAAGCTAAAATTTGTGCAAGGGCAACACTGAGAAGCAGAATGAAAAGGTTGAAATTTTTCATTTACAATTTACTCTTTCAGCCATACACTTTCTTCAGAGGAACTCTTATTGCATAGTATTTACCATCCCACATATATATTCTCACATCTTGTACATACGCATTCATACATCTAAGAAGTGGAAAATAACCATTAGTAAGTAACACAGTAAATTTCCCTAAGTCCACTGAGAGCGTAATGCACACACATTACACTTCCTCCCACCAAGGACAGTAGAACTTCCACTGATTTCAAAGGAGCATCAAGCTCACCAAATGCTATCTGCAGACATTAACAGTCTTCAAGAGCTAAAAAGAACAAACCAGGAAAGGGATTTGAAGCCTAATTTCACAAGTGCCAAGATGAATGTTACAGACTAAAATTAGGTTTCAGCCTAGTTCTTTAACATGTCTCTCTAGACTCTTTTGCATTACGATTTTGTCAAGCACATGTTAATACAACCTCAGTCCTACCTTTTAAAGTTTCCATAATGAACTTTTTGAGATAGTAAATGTATTTGGCATCATCTCTCTTGGTACTACCAGAAACAAACCAGCTGTTCTCCACAATGAATATTTGGGGGTTGTTATATTCGCTGCTTATCCAGTAAAGAAGCTGCCTCAGGCTTACTGATTCCAACTGCTGGAATTTCATGTGAGAGTCCAAGAGCTGGAAACTCAGAGTAGCTCCAAAAGAAAGAGCAAAAAAGTCTGCTGTTCCCTTGATATACTTCTTCTCAACTTCACTGAATTCGGGCAACAGAGATGAGAGGTTACTCTTCATGCTCTCTGGATAGTCACCATCAATAAATATGGGCTTAGCAAACCAGCCAAGCACAAATTCAAGGGATTTTTGACATTCTTTCATGTTTTTTTCAGACATATGTTGAGGTTTTATCCAGTGGGAGCTAAGGGCAATGGACACTTTTCCTCTTTGAGTTGGACGAAAATGATCATTGTAGAGATGCCAGACTTTGGCGTGGGCCTGTTGAAAAGAAAGACTGTAATTAATGCACCTGAAATTCCATTTTAAATAACATAATTAGTCCCAAGTACTGAGGTTCAGTGTCACATAGTAACCACATAAACACGCAATTGAGGGCTCAGCCTTATTCATTCATCAGCAGTTTACAACTCCTTCTGTAGTACCACATTAATACCATGTATCAAGCAGAAATTGCTAGTTGGCCAGGAAAAAGAGTTTTCCATGAGATATTATTCCAGACACTGAACACACTCTTGGTAATTAACTAGACACCTTTGTTAACTTTTATTATTGAGTTGAGACTCAGTAATTTCACTATTACAAAAAACCCAAACCCACACCCACATTTACCTAAACATGTTTCAATGTTTTCATTACAGAAATATCACTTTACCTGTAGATTCAGAGACACGGAAAGAAGGAAGGGTTATTCTAAAGAACTGCCTGGGCCTCTCAAATAATACAAGACAAAGAAACACCCTTGAACTTATCCCTGCCTGAAACCCAAACACACAGTATAGGAAAAACTAGCAATCTGGATTTGGAAAAGTCTGGTGACAAACAATGTACCACCGCTCCTGAAATGGTATTTCAATAATTCGACTTAATTTGTTTCAGTAAAATTTGCTATTTATCTCTACCATGAGATTTCAACCACTTGTCTTGGCATAATTTTATCTGTTACTGTGGGGAGACCTTTTCTACCAAATGTTTTTTTTTTCCCATGATCTTACAGAGTCAGTTGAAACAGTCTCTTGATGTTCCCTTTGAAAGCTAAATAGATTAAGTTCCTGGAGCCTCCTCGCATTATCTTCAGGCATAGCTTCAAGCCCTCTAACCATTCTCACTGCTCTCCTCTGATTCTCTTCCAATTTGTCATCATCTGTCTTAAACTGCAGAAGCAGAACTGGACATAATATGCCAGTGGTAGTTATGCCAGCAGCAAAACAAGAGACAATTTAATACACTATTTCTGCTTATGTGGCCATAGCATTACACTGTGAGCATATGCTCACCTAAAATACCGCAGTTCCAAAGATACTCACCATCTAGAACATATTTTTTTTTCTTTGCACCTAACTTATTAAAGAACTTTGACTGCTCTATGAGTCAACATCCTATTTTTTTGTCACCTACACATTAGTAGAAATTGAAATGCTTTTTTCAAGGTCAGTGATAAAACCTACGAGATTATTCATCTGAATAAAGCCCACTCGATCACTATTCCCAGTTTGCATTTGCATTTTGAGACTTCTCAGTTAATATTTGTTCGCATGTCTTGTGATGACATGAACCTCCACTCTCACCATACAAATTCACAGGTGTGGTGAATATATGTGACAGACTGTTATTCAAAATGTCACAGGCATTTTTAGCCCCCTCTGGAATATAAACTGTTACAATTCCCCTCCATGAAGTTGGTATGCTGGTAAATTTTATCATTAATGTGGTGATAGCTGCTGTTCACCATTTCCTTTTCACACACTCTTACCATTCAAGCTTTGAACTGCAATGATTTCCAGCTGCCAGTGTTACTAGGAGCATTAAACAATTAAGATTATTAATCATTTTTGACACAGACACTGTTAATTACCCAGGAAAAATAATTAATTCTATCATTCGACTGTTCTTGCAGAATTTTAATTCTCACTGCTGGGAGAAAAACAATGAAAGTGAAGGACAACTAAAGGTAAGATCAATAATCAAAGCTCATTTCAGTTGCCCACACACAGAAACCGGCTGCCTTTGAGTCCTCATGGGGTATATAAAACATCTGTGCAGATGGGAGACTAGTTCTAGAGGAGACTGAACCCATCCCCTTTTAGAATGGTCACCAAAACCCAAAGAGATCAGTCTTGGAAACTGTTTCACAGCACACACATATGTACATGTATCTGAATCAAGCTCTCAGTTCCAACTTCAACACACATGCCCTCATTTATTATACATCAATAGCTCAACGAAACGTGATGCAGTCCTACCATCTGTCTATATTAATACAGTGGATTTTGATGCTGGTGAGAAACTAAATATAGTTACTACTTCAAAGTCTCATGTCAAAAATGAGAGCTGACCTAAGCACAGACTTAATTTACTTCACACCAAAGCTCCATTATGCCAATGAAAGATCAAAAAGCCATTATGCCCCATGACCAAAGTGCTACTTGCCCAACACTTTATGATTTTCAACTTACCATTGGGAACAAATGTGCCACCACTTGCAACTCAAATTTGCACACCCCCATTTTCCCTCACAAAAGTGTTGTCTTCTGTTGGACCTGACTCATCCTCAGATGTACTGTCTCAAATGTTACCACCATGCATTCTCAAACACACCATTTCATTTCTGCACTCACAAGTATGCCGCCCACCCACAGCACACTTTGAGGACTATGGAGCACTTGCCCCATAATGGTTGGTCCTATTCCTATCAGTGGAGAGAGATCTTCTGGCATTTTAGTTATCCCTGCTTCTAGCATGAAGCAAGAAGAAAGGGCATCCTATAGTTTAGCCCTCTCCACATACAAGGAGGTCCTGTTTACTCCCTCGTTGCAATGAAAAAATATGGAGTGTAACAGCAAGGGATTACCCTTCTCAGCTGTGCTTTCTAAGTGGGTCATCTAGTCTGCCTCTACAGAAATGAGAAGACTGGTGTCGAAGATATGCAGGGTGAGTCACTCTTTGGGAGTCCACCTCTCTCCACTGGTGATAAAGCCTGTTACTTAGTTTTGACGAGACGTGTTCCAGAGACAGATGAAAGCAGGTGAGAAGAAGCCCACTTAAATGTCTGCCCCCTCGAGTGCACATGAAGTGGAATTAAGCCATTTCCATAAAAAAACCCAAAAACCAAAAAAACAGCTAAACATAGAAAATAGTGCATCAAAGTCCCTAGGCTCCATGGACATAGATTAATGAAATAGTTCAAAAATGCAGAGAAATAGATCTGGAAGAAGCCACTGACAGAGCAGTGTCTCTATGGAAATCTGGGACAGAATTAATTTGCCTAACATTAGGTATCTAACGCAGTTTTAGAGATTTCAGACTATTCCAGACTCTAGCTGCAGTTTCAGAAAGATCAGAAAGTCTCCCATAAATCCCAAATTACAGCTCTCATCCCCACAGAGGCACCTGGGATACTGTAGGATGTGTCAAATGATAATTTGCACCTATACCTATCTTCAGGTAGATGAATACCACTCCTAAGGTGGGACTCATTTTCCACTGAAGTCATCTTGTATTTTGATGTCCACATGCTCAAGCTCCCACTACAGGCAAAAGGAGATCTCAGGCTTCACTCAGCTGCCTGAACACAGGCATCTAGGTGTCACTCCGGAATGATACAGGCCTATGTGACATCTGCTGCTTCCACGCAGATGTCCAAATAGTCTGGGAAGTGTCACAGGGCACTACTTACACTGAGCTAACAGGATCCCACCCCAAGTCAGTGTACTTAACACACAGAGTCCAACAGGTGATTCCCCAGTACAGTACAGCAGCCATATCATGGCACTCAGCAGGACTACTACCTCGGTCCCAAGAACGGCATGGATTAGTGGTAGGATTTAATGAAGCTGACCAGACCTTTTAGAGATACCTTACCTGAATGAGTCTGGCAGACATGATTAAGGACCCAGTGAGAGATCTAACTCTTCTGAAGAAGCAGCTGGAGGCCAGGCAGAATATTGTAGCGTAGCTCAAGTGTCACTATACACATCTGCTGGGAAAACTGAAATCTCCTACATGTCTGTTAACTGCAGTCAGGGTTTAGACTCACAGATCATGTACAGAGAAAAGCAGTAGGAACCAACCCACCACCACTGCTTTTCTATTTATCTGAAAATTTACTTCCTGATTTCTGAAATTTGCCTCCTTGTACCTATTTTTAGTTCACAGCCTACTGGGATTAAGATCATGGCTTTTACTGACAAGACAGGATGGTGACTCCATGTCCCTGGTTTTGCAAGGTGACAAGAGATCTTATTTTGCTCCTTGTTAGTTTGGAGAGATGTGCAGTGCTGACAGGTCACTTGGCTTGACCAAAGAACTTCACTAAAAAAGGCTGGTTACAAACTGGCTGTAGGCAGAGTTGTTTAGTCACCCATGTGTGATGAGCAGAACTAAACTGCCAAAACCAGTGCGCTGGTTTCCACACTGCTTAATTTTGTCAGTCTTGTCATTGTTTCTTGTTTCACATAGTCATACCAAACACGTGACAATTTTGGAGGGATACTACCCTACATTCTTGAACCTGCTGAGACTAAGCTGAGCTGAGCTTAACTGAACTGCAAATTAAGATGGGGTCTCTCTGTGCTCACTTCTATTTGTGGTGAGTTGACTTTCACTGGTCTCCAAGCTACTCTATCACTCCCCTCCTCAGCAAGACAGAGAGGGGAGAAAATTAAGATGAAAAAACATTTGTGGGTCAATATACAAGCAGTTTAATAAAGCAAAAGCAAATAAACCCAAAAGATTAATTCTCTACTTCCCATCAGCAGGCAATGTTCAGCCACTTCCCAGGAAGCAGGACTTCAGTGCATACAGCAGTTGCTCCAGAAGACAAAGACTGTAAATAAAGCAAGCACCCACCCTGCCTTCTTTCTCTTAGCTTTCATTTCTGTGCAGCCATCATATGGTATGGAATATCCTTTTGGTCAGTTGGGGTCAGCTGTCTTGGCTGTGTGCCCTCTCAAGGCCTTGCCCCCCCCCAGTCTGCTGGTGGCAAGGAGGAATGTGTTCTGGTGGCAAGGAGAGACAGCCTTGGTGCTCAGCAGTAATCACAACACTGGTGTGGTATCAACACTTTTCTAGGCACCAATGCACAGCACAGTACCATGAGGGCTGCCATGGGAAAATTAACTCCACCTCAGCCAGACCCAATTCACCATTCTTTGGCAACATGCTATCAAGAAAGCTTTTAAGCAGCATTTACCTTCCCCTTAAAATGCTTACATCACAGAAAATAATCACCATGAAAGTGAGAGAGAACCACAAGGTGTAGCTTGTCCTTAGCTAAGCCCATTTGTATGTTTGTACTTTACTCATGTTTAAGGCTCTGGCACAGTCTCATTTTCAAGCTGATAGATTCTTCTCCCCCTGACTTTCCCACCCAATATACCTACTTGGAGAGACCACACTCTATCTATAGTCAAGTAAACTGGTATTGATCACGTTAGATCAGCTTTAGAGAGACCCCTGTGTGAACCAGTCAATAATGCCAGAATCCAGTCTTGATGAAGCGTCAAACACATTTCCAAGGCAGAAAAACCCCCTGCAATGCCATAGTGTGAGCTAGTCCTACAAAATCCAAACTCCTTCAGTTACAGCAGGAATCATTCAACACAGGCAAACAGGCCTCACGATCTGACACAGTCATGTCCTCTCTATTGCTGGACGGCTCTACACAGTCCAAGAATCATTAGGTGAAGTCAATTTAGTAATACACAGACATTTTTTTGTCTGACTACTCAGCTGAGCTTCCTGCCCAAGCTCATTAAGACCTTACTGACAGGTATCATTCTGCGAGTTCTTAGTACTTAGATCTACAATGATGCATAACACTCACCACAGCAAATCAAGGATTATAACTGAGAACATTATGACTCTGCCATTTGTGTTTATCCCTCTAGAAAAAGTTGTCTCAATTGTAAGTCGTGTGTCTTCTGAACCAATACTACTACTATTCATTTCACAAATAAACTGCACAAATAACCTGCTCTCCCCGCTCAGATGAACTATCCTGTATTAACTCTCTATTTGCACATTAATGGAACTGAACAGGAAAACATTACTGAAACTGATTTAGCCACACAAAGAAAAGAGTTAATTGGAAAGGATGTGCAAAGGCTTTTTGATTAGTAGAAACTGGGCTGATGTACCTCTGACAAAAATGTCATTATTCAGTCCTACATGAAAAGCTCTTATGAAATGGATATAATTATTGGAACTACATGGGAAAGTCTAGTCATCAGATCGTGCCTTGTACCAAGAAGGGGAAAAATACAATGTGTTTTTTATCTCTGTATCATCAAAAGCAAGCAGTTTAATCAAAAGCTACGACAAAGGATGTCATATTTCCTGCAATGTTTCACCCTTAGATCCATAGTCAAGTAGGTTTTACCCACACAGACTTTGGGCAAGCATTCTCTTTCACAAGCAAATTATATTCTTAACACTGACTAACAGATACAGCTATTTAGAAATTGGTTAAGGTTCTTCCCATATTTCAAAACAGGCAAGATAGTATCTTAAATGGTAAGATAATATCATAATGTATAAAGTATGGGTCTTTGTTATAGGTAATACATTAGTCATGTAATAATTTTTCCTCTGCAATTATCATAAAATCATAGAATGGTTAGGGTTGGGAAAGACCTTAAAGACTATCAAGTTCCAACCCTCCTGCTATGGGCAGGGACACCTGTCACTAGACCAGGCAGCTCAAAGCCCCATCCAACCTGGCCTTGAACACTGCCAGGGAGGGGGCAGCCACCACCTCCCTAGGCAACCTGTTCCAGTGTCTCACCACGCTCATAGTGAATTTCTTCTTAATATCCAATCTAAATCTACACTCTTCCAATTTAAAACCATTCCCCCTCATCCTATCACTCCACACCCTTCTAAAAAGTCCCTTCCCAGCTTCCCTGTAGGTCCCTTCAGGTACTGGAAGGCTGCTATAAGGTCTCCCCTGAGGCTGAACAACCCCAACTCTCTCAGCCTGTCTTCATAGGACAGCTGCCCCAGCCCTCCAATCACCTTTGTGGCCCTCCTCTGGATCCGTTCCATCCACCATCACCCCCAAGTCCTTCTCTGCAGGGCTGCTCTCTAGCATGTCATCTCCCAGCCTGTATTGATGATGCCCCAAACCAGATGCAGGGCCTTGCACGTGTCCTTGTTGAACTCCATGAGTTTCACTCGGGCCCACTTCTCCCGTCTGTCCAGGTCCCTCTGGATGACATCCCGTCCTTCCAGCGTGTCAATTCCTTCCTGAATACGTTTTTTTTTAGTTTTCTTTTTTAAGTATGTTAGCCAACATTGCAGAGATTATCAATTCCATAAATTTGACCAGTTTAAACAACCTGGGACCAGAATTACCTTTCTAAATGGTCCACAGAACGCCAAGCAAACATTTTTCAGTCTATAACCACTTAATGCAAAATTTGCTGCAATTACAGTTTTAAGTATTGATCACACACCTGAACTACACTGTTTTGTTCCAATTCCTTTCTTGCCAGAATTTGGTCACTGTTTTTCTTGCTGTGCTGGTCACCATAACAGTCTGATGCTTCATGAATATGAACAAATTTATGCCTTCCATACATAAAGCAGGGAGCAATAGTACATGTATTTTAAGAACCAGGAACAGAGATACTGTGACATGGTGCAGAATAAAAATTAAGCCTGGTACCTTCAGTTTTAGAGCAGTGTATTAACTCCAGAACGACGCCTCTGCTTGCTATGATACTCACATCTACAGAAAAGAATATCAAAGATGGCATTAACTAATTACAGAATCACAGAATTACAAGGTTGGAAAAGACCTTTAAGATCATCAAGTCCAACTGTTCCTGTCCTATACTAAAGCATATCCCTAAGTACCCTAATTGTCTGAAAGCACAGCAACTAGCTTAAAAAACCCCAACACTTCTCCCTATCACAGGCAAAACAGAGGAGCTTTGCTAGCATGAGAATAAGAAGAAGTAACCAGAAAGCATGAAGCTAAGCCACAGGCATCAAGATGAATTGCAGGTACTCCAAAAATATTAGCAGAAGAGAAAAAAATACACCACCAAAAAAAACCCCTAAAGATAAGGAAGCAGATAAGAGTTATTTTAACACTTTGATTTTGAATTTTATAGCAGTTCAAAGTCTGGGAAGGCTTGTACTTTCACACACTGTATGTATAAGCATAAGTGAACATTATCACAGATAGATACACAGCAGAGAAACACAAAGTGACCGCAACGTGAGAGAAAGAAACCAAAAACCCTCTTGATCTTTCTGTGTCTGGTAACTGCTGTAGGAAACCTCTCCTTTGAAGTACAGAAAGCCTAGATGCTATGGTACAAGCCCTGAATTAAGCCTCTCAGACTCACCCTACCTCTCAGCAGATGCCCTGTGGCATGGCAGCCAGGGGGAAGGCAGCCGGATTGGGACGCACACTGAAAATCCCACTACTGCCATCAGAGGCTGTGCAAACACCTTCAGCAGGGGAATCACCTCACCTACTTTTTGTCATCACCTGCATCTGTGCAATTCCCATGCAAAGCAGAGGGGAAAGGTTCTAGGCCACAATTAATCCAAGCCAGTTTTAATGCCCACACCCGAGTGAGATGAAAAGTGCCTGTTCCCCTCCACTCACCATGTAGGCAGGCTGGCACGACCACTGGAGTTGATATCCTATCCAAATAAACTAAAGGAGCAAGAGTCGAGTAGGCTGGGAAAGCTGTTTGAAGTCTCCTGAGACGTAACAGCCTCTGGAAATATAAAGGTCATCTGGAAAAGAATTAAGCGGCATTTGACTTTGAGGAGCAATGGGAGACGAGGTAAAAATAGCTTTATTTCTGACAACAAGTGCTTCTGATACACTTGATGTGTTTAATCATTTTCCGTTACCTCTGACAGAAAAGATTAATTACAGAACTGCACAAAAATAGTTCAAGGAATGTTGTGACCCATGTGAATATTAAAGATATGAGAGATTCTTAAACAGAGTACAAAAAGAAGATAAAAGCACAGAGCAGTTTGAGTGATTTAAAGCTGAGCAAGAGTCTTGCAGTACTGAAGGGAGCTAAAATAGTCCCTGATGAAAGACTTGACTGATTGGAATCTGGGACACAATGCTCAGGCAGTTTTTTAGGGAAAGATCAAGATATAATTGTTTGTATCAAAATTGTTTTGGGCATGCTGGAGCTACATAAACAAAGAAAAGCTCCAGAACTGAGAGTGACCTGCAAAGCCGTCTGCCAGAGCATGAACTATCTGCAGGACAGGTCAGGCTTCAATCGTGCTGACGTACTCAAGTACACAAAATAACCTCAAAAAAAGGTACAGGTAAAAAGACACAGAGAACTTGGTTGTAATCCACAAAAGCAAGCGCACAGAACTGCAGAGGCTGTAGTACACAGCACACACCAAGACAAGAACAACACTTTGCAAGAGTTGATGATCATCAGACAAATGTGCTGGAGGAGGAGGTGAAAAGCACCATGACTTTGGAGGAACCCTTACTGGGAACAGTGGTAAAGGTTGTGGCAACTGAATACATAATTAACCCAAAAAGCAAAAGGAATACTAATGAATTTTAAGTCACACTCTGGTTGGAGAGAAGTAACTCTTATAAACCAAGATAAAACTGTTATATCAAATATGTATCAAGAATATATAAAACTGATAAAATAATACCCAGCCTGAGCACTGAGATTCAATGGATGCTAAAAACTGGAAGAGATGCTATTTTTAATAGTACTGGTGAGGAGAAGGCATCCGTTATGGCTCCAAACCTTTGGTCTCATCAAGGTTTGTACAAACTGGATAAAGAAGGTGTCGTGCCTTCACCCAGCCAGTAACTAAGCACCAGGTGGCTGCTTGCTCACCCCTTTGTCTCCAGTGGGATGGGGAGAAGAATGGAAAAAATAACAGACTTGTGGGCTGAGATAAAAAAAGTTTAATAGAATGACAAAGGAAGATGATGCTGATATATGAAAAAAAAAAAAAAGTGCAAATCCAATTGTTCACCACATGCAGAAGGGGAAATAAAACAATCCAACGTCCAGTCTGTTTCCAAGCAGTGTTCCCAGCTAGCATCCCCAGTTCTACCTGGAGCATGGCACTATGTGTTAGGGAACACCCCTTTGGCCAGTCTGGGTCAGCTCTCCTGGCTGTGCTCTCCCAGCTTCTTGTGTATCCTGCAGGGTGGGGGAAGCTGAAAAGTCCTTGACTTGGCGAAGACACAATAACCACCTAGCAGCAACTAAACACATCAGTGTGTCATCAACATTATTCTCATACTAAATCCAAATTACAGCACTGCACCAGCTACTAGAAAGAAAATTGTCTCAGCTGAAGCCAGGACAGAAGGACACAAAACAACTGCAGAAGGAGCTGAGAAGTCTGCAGAAGATTCCAAACTACAGAAAACAGCTTTAAAAGCCCTTGAACTCACAGCTCTCCCCTGCCCTAACGCAGAAGTCAAAAGAGAAGATAAACTTGTTCTCTCAAGTCACAGAGTGAGGATGACAACTGCAGTAGCATATACACTCTTAATTACATCAGTTAAAAAAATAAACTATTTTTGGTTATATACAGAATCAAAAGAACTAAATAAATATAAAAAGCTACTAACTTTATGGGGAAAGAGGTGTGTAATGCCAAGCATTTTTCTGCTTGATGCATCACTTGGTTTTCTGGTAGATACATAAGGAAGTGAAACACCTATCTGGGCATATCCACCCCCTCAACACACCTCTTTGAAATGTTTGTTCTATACACTGCTGAATTATGTTTCCTATCCCACGTGTTTTGTAGGGAGAAATAATGTATTTCTGGTGGTTTGTTGGGTACACAGACATGACAGTAGTCTGACATCAGGGAAAATCTGTGGAAGCACATGAAGAGAATTGCTTTGGGAAGTGTCAGAACAGCTGGCACAAGTTAAGCAAACAAAAAGGTGAATATACAGAATTAAAATAATGCGTTAGGAAGAAAAATTTTCTTAACAAGAGGTAAAAGTAAACAGAAAGAAAATAAAGCCCATCATCAGACTGCCCAGAGAAGTAGTGGATGCCCCGTCCCTGGAAGTGTTCAAGGCCAAGTTGGATGGGGCCCTGGGCAACCTTGTGTAGATCCAGGCCTGGAGGTTGGTGGCCCTGCCTGTGGCAGGGGGGTTGGAGCTCTATGATCCTTGGGGTCCCTTCCAACCCAGACCATTCTATGATTCTATGATCACTATGGGTGCCAGTTGGACAGAGAAGTGACAAAAATGCTGGGCCTAATCTAACTAGTTAAACCAACAACACAGCTTGGGAAGATGTCAAAGACAATCTATAATTTTGTGTGGAAATGACAGATTGAAGAGCCCATGTTACTCAATACCCCTATCTCTGCATTTGAAGTACTCAGAGTAGAAATCCTGTCCTCTGGTGTTAATGATTAATACAGAATCATCCTGGTGTCCTGGCTTAACCCCAGCCAGCAACTAAGCACCACAGAGCCACTTGCTCACTGCCCACCCAGCAGGCTGGGGGGGAAGAGAACTAGAAGGGTAAAAATGAGAAAACTCATGGGTTGAGATAAGAACAGTTTAAGAATTTAAATAAAATATAACAATAAATTATTATTATTAATAATAACATCATTATTATAAAAACAGATAAATAAAACCCAAGAAAACCAAGTGATGCAAATAAAAAACAATTGCTCACTACCAGCAGACCAATACCCAGCCAGTTCCCAAACAGCAGCTCCCTGGCCAACTTTCTCCTAGTTTATGAGGAGATGATGAGCTTGACATCATATGGTACAGAATATCCCTTTGGTCAGCTGGGGGCAGCCGTCCCAGCTGTGTCACCTCCCAACTCCTTATGCATCCCCAGCCCACTCACTGGTGGGGTGAGAAGCAGAAAAGGCCTTGGCTGTGTGCAAGCACCACTCAGCAATAACAGAAATATCCCTGTGTTACCAGCACTGTTTCCAGCATTCATCCAAATAACAGCTCCATACCTGCTGCTATGAAGAAAATAATCTCCAGCCTAGCCAAAACCAGCACACCTGGGCACACCAGTAGATTCAAAATAAACTGACTCAGCTGAACTACGTACCTGCTCTGGGACACATAGCGGAACATTTTGTATGCAACTTAATGCTGAGCGGTTCCCAGGAGAGAGACAGCAAGAAGCCCATGCCATGCCATTATTACAAGCACATCAACTGATACTGGATTGGGCAAACCAATGTTTATCAAGTTAGAAAGGCAGACAGAAATTATTCCTGCATAACATTAATGTCCTGCCCTAAAAACCTCAGTGCTTCTTAAACCACCTAGAGATGAATGGGTAGAGTCTTTTCCCCAACTGTGGTCCCAAAAGAAATTAGACTGCAGGAATACTCATGCCAAAGTGTTTATGAGTCCTGACCATCAGCCACAGAAGCAGTGAAAATATCCCCAAACCACAGAGAAAAGCTTATTGGAGCAACAAATAATTGCACAAATTCAAACATTTCTGATGCTCCAATCTGGCCTATCGTAAAAGCAGACAGCAGGATTTACTGGCTAATGGTTGATTTTTGAGCACTAAATGCTGTTACACCATAAACCACACCTGTTATGGCAAAAACGATGGAGTTTGGCGTAACAGATTTAGCATATGCTGTCCTTGTGATACTGTTATCAGAGCAAGACTGGGAAGTATTTCCCCCACATTTATGGGGGGTCTACTACAGGCCACCTGATCAAAGAGAGACTACTGATGAGGCTTTCTTCCTTCAGCTGCAGGAGGCATCACGATCACAGGCACTCATCCTGATGGGGGACTTTAACCACCCAGACATCTGCTAAAACCACACAGCGAGCTGCAAGAGGTCCAGGAGACTCCTGGAGTCTGTAGATGATAACTTTCTGGTCCAAATAGTGGACAGACCGACCAGAGGCGATGCATTGCTGGACCTGGTGCTCACCAATGTGGGGGAGATCATTAAAGGTCTTAAGGTTGGAGACAGCCTGGGCTGCAGTGACCATGCCCTAGTTGAGTTTGTGATCTCAAGGAACGTGGGCCTGGTGAAAAGTGGGATCAGGACACTGAACTTTAAGAGAGCAAACTTTAGGTTGTTTAAGGACTTGTTGGCCAAGATCTCCTGGGAGGTGGTCCTTAGAGACAGAAATGTTGAGGACAGCTGGCTACTCTTTAAGGATGCCTTTCTGAGAGCTCAAGGGCTCACTGTCCCTCTGAATAAGAAAGTGGGCAAGAGGGGCAGGAGGCCAGCATGGCTAAGCAAGGACCTGCTGGTCAAACTGAGGGAAAAGAAAGGCAAATACAAGCTCTGGAAGCAAGGGTGTGTAGCCTGGAAAGAATACAGGGGTGCTGTTCGGACTTGCAGAGATGGGATCAGGAAAGCCAAGGCGTAGATGGAACTGAACTTGGCGAGTTGATTCTATGGGGCAGCAGTACTGCTTAGATGCACCTACCACCCAAGGATGTCACTGTGCTTCAGCTTTTTGCAATACTCCTATCATCCAAACAAGGGAAAAAATATTAGCAGCTGATGATATATTAACCCTCAGCCAGACTCAAACAGAGCTGAAAGAGCTATTTAAACAAGTGTAAGCTGCAACTTGAGGACCACAATTGTAGGCGAATTGTTGAACAGGTCAAGTGGTATAGGAAAGAGTAAAACATTTAGGAGTGGACTAATCACCTTATCAACAGTGAGAAAAATTGAGGAAGCTCTGTGCTCTACAAGTCTGCATGAGCTCATATCTCTTGGAAGTTTGTTTGCTTTTCCCCAGGATTTAATAGCCCCATTTGCAGGTATGATTACGCCTTTAGCCAATTTGTTAAAGAAGGTGCAGTAATGGGAGTGGAGATCATGTCAAAACCTGACCTCTTCAACATTCATAAAAGGCTGGCGTAGGTACCCACACTGGGGATGCTGTTCCAGCACGGCCACTTCATTAGCATTTTGCTACCTATCCAGAAGCAGCAGAGGCCACGTTATAACAAAACCAAGGAATACCAGTCAGTTGACTCTGTATGAAAAGAAGCATGTGGTACTCCTGGGACACTTAACATGGTCACACAGAAAGTACAGAGTGAGTGAAAGGCACAATTAAGCAGCTCAGCATATTTAAAAGAGCAGAGTAGCAGAGGAATGAACTACAACCACAGGTGGTCCCTAAAGCATACCATCGCAATTTCATCCAATTAGTTCCCCATAAAAAGTCACTTTGAAGAGGCTAGAGCAACAGAAGGTGCCTCCTCCAGGAGAAGACATTAAGCAATTGGTACAAGATTATTTAATGTATACTATAGTAAATGTTTCTACTACATAAAATTGACCCACACCCTTTTCAGCACCCAAAGGTAATAGCTACATCGTTGCAAATATAAACTGACAGGTCCTTTATCAATCTCAGAACAGTAACTGATGTAGTGCCCAGATATACCACTACAAGGTCAGGGCAATCACAGGTATGAGAACACCACAGCAGTGTTTGGTTGGTTGACTGGGTGCTACCCACCAAATGGCTTCAGAAGATGTAGCCAGATAAATGTGCTGGTGGATAGTTTTTCCCCTTGTGAGTTCACCTGTGAGAAACAAGAGTCACCGGGCAGCAACAGCAAAGAAGGAATGTGAAGAAATCTCCACCAGTGGAGGGTATCAATGAATAATATGGCAATGTTTGGTTGGCACAGGAATGACAAATTCAATGAAGGTTTATGCAACCAATATACTACAAATTCCCAGAGATCAGACACCACAGAAGCCCCAAATGAATGAGGACCAAACAAAAATAAGGGTATGAAGTAAGCAACGCTGTTCAGTGACTGCTAAAACTTCAAGTTGTTGGACAGACAATGGCACGTAACAAGACTGGTGGGTGTGCACAGCACAAAGCAAAGTGAAAACAAAAGTATCGGATCAGAGCTCTGTGTTATATAACAGAGGCAACTGCAACTCAGAACAAAGGGGACACTTACTTGACATGATCTCTACAAAGATTCTTTTTTGAACCAAACATTTGGGTTGTTTATCCCCAAAAATAGCTCAGTCATAACATGACAACCTGAGTTTACTCTGCTGTAACACTGGCTATTAAATTAATCGTTCTGAGACAAGAGCTGTGCATCAATGACAATGGGCTATGGAATATGATGGAAAGTTCCAGCCAGCACTCTAGATGGATGCAAAAAACAGTTGATCAGGACAAGCAATACATATGTGAAGGTACCAGTATTCAGTCTTCATACAACTGTTTAGATTACAATCTGACCAGATGTGAAAACGGAATTCTTCCTTTTTTTCCTAATCAGTCTGCAACTGTTTATGTGAGATCCAGCTGTGTTTGCATGCATGCCCAATATAAAGCAATCACCACAAACTATCTCACTGTATATAACCTGCCTGAAATGTTCTGGTTTGTGCACATGTAATAGAACTGACTGCAGGGTGTGATTTCAATTACTCACCCTTTCAAATAATACTCAAGTTGCAAAAATCACTGAAACTGTATACTAAATTAACTTTAATCCAGTAACTTTTGGAGTCGCATTTGCATGATTGTTGCAGATAATAAAGCATTCAACTGTAACATCTGAACTCTAGTTGGTTGTAAAACAAGGCACAAAAGCAATGATTACAGTGCACTGCAATGGCAAACAAATTACTCCCAAACTGCAATAGAGAAGGCAGGGTGTCACTCTCGGTGACAATCCCTCTTGTGTGGTCCCCTTCAGCTGCAGGAATTTTGAACTACATCCTGTAGCTGTAATCCTACTTATATTTTTATACTGCAGAAGTTCTACACAATAGAAGAGTATTAAATGATGTGCAAGTTGAGGAATAGGTATAACCTAGATGAAAGAACTGTGGCCTACATTCAGTCTTAGGCATGTTATCATGAGGCCATAAAAGGCAAGAGCGAACTAACAGCTCCAAAAAGAAGTACTGCTTGGTCCTGATCCACAGAAACCACAGAGGAGTTCACATCACTGCTAGATTCAGGAGAGAGAGCTGAAAAAAGGGATTATAGCCTCGTAAACACAGTAACACTATTGCTGGTACCAAGCTACAGGATGTGTATGAACTTTACATGGACTCAGCAGCCATGACTTACTGGGATCTGCTTTGGGCGACCACAAGTCTGTTTTAGCTGCAAAACTGCTCAATAATTGGGGGAGGAGGAAACTATTGCCTGATTTGTCTTTCCCCCCCCTCCCCTTTTGCTTAAAGCCGGCTCTGTAATGGTATGGTTCTACTTCTAGGCAACTGAATCCCAGCACTAAAGCAAACTTTGGTCTGAGAAAGATCCTGCCCAACCTAGACCTGCTACTACAGTAAAGTATGGGTTGTGTGTGGATCTTGTGTGTTTGACACAAGTGGTGTTCCTTTGAGCCAGTGCAAATGTCATGGGCATTCCACAACATGAATGGCAGCAAACATCTATGGTCAAGCATCTGAATTCCACTCCTGTGGAGCAGAAATCACCTCCAGATCCCGACATGCAGCATTAGATGTCAGAAGTCTTAATGTCCACTTGTGACCTAAGATTCAGTTGCTTAAGCAGAGGCATCCAGTACCACTTGGGGTGTTCTGGACTACTGAGATACCTGCATGGGCAAATGCAACACAAGACCTGTGACAAACCTGTCTCTTTTGGACGGTCAGCTGGAGGCTAGGCAGGATACTCTAGGCTTCTTGAATGGCATGTTTGCCAATGTGTGCAATGTGGCTTCTAAAGACAGTCTTTTGATTGTATGAAGCTCTAACTGTGAGAAGAGCAAACAGTGTGGAAGAGGATGTCCAACTGTATCAAAATCCTGGAGAGATCCAGGGAAACCAAGAGGACCTAAGCTAGACTTTTTCATTCCAAAATCCTACACCAGGAACAACCACTGAAAAGACTGATATGGTGAATCACAGGACCACGTGCATGAAAAAGGCAAGTAGAACTGAGTCACTCCTAACCTATTGGTCTTGATGTCTGAGTTCTCTGCCCATCTTCACAAAAGTAGAGGGAACCATAAGTCTAAGTGAAAAGTTTTAATTAATACACGGACGCCAAAATTCTTCCTGATGTTATCGCTGCTGTGATGTCTGACAACAAAAGCAAACTCTGGGAAACTGTAAGAGGAATTAAACCTGGTTACTCAGTGATGATGCACCTCATCAACAGGGATACAGTCACTGGAGGAGGCAAACTTTGGTCAGACACCTTCACTCTGAGGAAATCACACTCCTCAGCAGCCACTAAGAAGATAAAGTGCAGTTGTTCAAATCAAAACCCAGAACAGAAGAGAGGAATTCCAATGGAAGGAAAGATGAGGGGAAATGAGATTCACTGGGACAAGAAAAACTCTTGGGGTACCTGTCCATGGCAGGAGGGTTGGAATTTTATGATCTTTAAAGGTCCCTTCCAGCCCTAACCATTCTACAATTCTATGATTCTACCACAATTTTAAAGACTCAAGCAACAGAGAAACGACATCAGTCAAGAGATGGAGGGACAAAATGTGACAACCATGGTGGAAAAAAAAAATCGAATCTGCGTTTCTTCAGGGGCAAGCATGATTTATGTGTATTTATCCAGGTTTTTCTATGAGCTTTTGGCTATACTGCAGTCACAGATTAAACTGGATTCAATTTATATCTCCTTTGATTTGAGAAATACATTTAAAATCTCATCCAAAGTGTGCTGAAACCATGAAAATACACTTCTGAGCTATGAATAAGTCCCTTTATGTCTGCTTCTAAATGCATGTTTAATGGCGATATAAAATTTCTCTCCTAGAGATGGGTGTTAACTCAAAAGCATACAAATAATTTTTCCTGTTTTATTTGTGCATTCTGAAAACATAATAAAAAGCACCATTCGAGCTAAAACTTGGAGTCTTACAGAACAGAAAACTGCAACAAACAAAAAGCATTGAAAATTAGAAATATAGTTCTTATTTTAGAAACACAATCTTCATATTATCTATAGAACTTAAGCTGGAGTTTTAATTGTTTGTGTACAAGGAATCCTACTAGTTTGGCTGACATAATATTAAATAAATGTTTTAGTGTAGTTCCTAAGAGGCTACATGTTAATAAGGTTGATAACTACCAGCTACAGTTCTGTGACCTGCATTGAAACAAGCTTCTGTCAGGACCTGCAGCCTGTGGAGAGGTCCATGCCAGAGCAGTTTTGCTGGGGGGGGACTTGTGACTCCATAGGGGACCAGGCTGGAGCAGTCTGGTCCTGAGAGACATTCTATGATTTATGACTGCACCTCACAGAAGTTAACCACTCTGGGGCAGTTGGTGAAGAACTGAAGCCCCACGGGAAAAGGACTCAGGTTGGAAAAGCTCATGGAGGACTGTCTCCCATGGGTGGGCCCCCACGCTGGAGCAGGGGAAGAGTGTGAGGAACGCCTCCCCACACAAAGAAGGTATACAACTCATGAGGAACTGACCGAAACCCCCATTCCCTATCTCCCCCTGAGACACCTGGGGAGAAGGAAGAGAGAGAAATAATGAATAAAGTTAATTCCATGAAGAACAGAGGGGTGGGGAGTGGTGTTTTAAGATCTGGTTGTACTTCCTCTTACCTTACTCTGGTTTCTGTGTGTGTAATGTAGTGTAGTAAATAGATGGTCTTTTTCTTCTTTATTCTGTGTTGAGTCTGTTTTGCCCATGACACTAATTGTGGAATGATCCCTCCCTGTCCTTATCTTGACTCCTAAGCGTCTCAATATGTATCTTCTCCCTTGTCCCACTGAAAAGGCGGAGTGATAGAGCAACTTCAGTGAGCATCTGGCCTCCAGCCAGGGTCAAACCACCACAGAATGGGTTCAGGTTGCACCAGGGGAGATTCAGATTGGATATTAGGAAAAATTCTTCACCAAAAAAGTAGTGAAGCATTGGAATGGGAGGTGATGGAATCACCGTTCCTGGAGTTGTTCAAAAAACAGGTAGAAGTGGCACTTTAGGAGATCACAGAATCATTAAGGTTGGAAAAGGCCTCCAAGATCATCTTGTCAAACCATCCCCTGACTACCTATATTACTCACTAAACCATGTCCCTAAGTTCCTCATCCAATCTTACTTTGAACACCCCAAGGGACAGTGACTCAACCACTTTCCCGGAAAACCTGTTCCAGTGCCCAACCGCTCTTTCTGAGAAGAAATGTCTCCTAATTTCTAACCTGACCCTCCCCTGGCACAACTCGCAGCCATTCCCTCTGGTCTTATTGCTAGTTATTTGTGAGAAGAGGCTGACCCCCAGCTCACCACAACCTCCTTTCAGGTAGTTGTAGAGAGCTGTAAGGTCTCCCCTGAGCCTCCTCTTCTCCAGGCTAAAAAGTCCCAGTTCTCTCAACCACTTCTCATAAGACTTGTGTTCCAGACCCTTCACCAGCTTCGTTGCCCTTCTCTGGATGTGTTCCAGGGCCTCAATGTCTTTCCTGTAGTGAGGGGCCCAACACTGAACACAGTATTCAAGGTCCAGCCTCATCAGAGCTGAGTACAGGGGGATGACTGCCTCCCTGGTCCTGCTGACTACGCTGTTCCTTATACAAACCAGGATGCCATTGGCTGTCTTGGCCACCTGGTCACACTGCTGGCTCATGTTCAGTTGAGTGTCAGCCAACACCCCCAGATCCTTTTCCTCTATACAGCTTTCCAGCCACCCTACCCCAAGCCTATGGTGTTGCCTGGGGTTGTTATGACCAAAGTGCAGGGCCTGACACTTCACCATGTTCAATTTCATCCCATTGGCCTCTGCCCATTGATTTAACCTGTCCAGGTCCCTATGGAGGGCCTTCCTACCCTACGGCAGATCAACACTTCACCCCAACTTGGTGTCATCTGCAATGGTTTAGAGGTTACGGTGGTGTAGCACTGACAGTTGCACTCAACTTGAAGGTCTTTTCCAACCATGATGATTCTATGATTCTGTGAAAGCCTCATCCAACCTGGCCTTGAACACTGTGAGGGCGGGGGTGTCCAAAGCTTCCCTGTCAATCTATGCCAGTGTCTCACCACCTTATAGAGAATTCTTTTCCTAATATCTAATGTAAATCTACCCTCTTTTAGCTTAATCCTTGTTTCAGTTTCTGTGCTCTCACCACCATAGTACTAGACACTTTCTGACCGGAATTACCATCATATTAACAAACTGAGGTGTTCTTAAATATTGTGCCAATTGGACTCTTAACATACTTAGCACAGTTAGGGTTAGTCTTTGCTCTGGCAGTGTAACGAGCACATCTGGAGGCCCAGTATATGATTTCTAAAGAACAGTTTAGCATGTTTCAGGTTTCCTTAACCAGCTCTTAGACAGTTCTCTATCTGTATTCTGAAGAAAAGAGAACAAACTTGATGTTGGCTTTCACTGTACAAGAAACCTAAAAAGAATTATTTTCCCTTTTAGCAAGCAGTGCTGCAGAATGAAGTATTTTAAAAAATACTAAGTTGAAGGAACTGCACAAGGGGAACTGAAGAACTTATATTTTGTGTATTATTTGCGCTGCCATCCAGCAAGACCTGAACAGGCTGGAAAGCTGGGCAGTTGGAAACCGGTTGAAGTTCAACAAAAGCAAGTGTAAAGTCTTGCACCTGGGAAGGAACAACCATTTGTATCAGTACAGGCTGGGGGATGACCTGCTGGAGAAGAGCTCAGTGGAGAAGGACCTGGGGGTCCTGGTAGATGACAGGTTGGCCATGAGCCATCAGTGTGCCATGGTGGCTAAGAGAGCCAATGGGATCCTGGGGTGCATCCGGAGGAGTGTAGCCAGCAGGTCAAAGGAGATGATCCTCCCCCTCTACTCTGCCCTGGTCAGGCCCCACCTGGAGTATTGTGTCCAGTTCTGGGCTCCTTGGTTTAAAAAAGGACAGGGACCTTCTGGAGAGAGTCCAAAGAAGGGCTACGAAGATGATTAGGGGCCTGGAGCATCTCCCCTATGAGGATAGGCTGAGTAAGTTGGGACTCTTCAGCCTTGAGAAGAGAAGACTTAGGGGGGACCTAATTAAAGTCTATAATTATCTTAAGCAGGGGATGCAGGGGGAATCAGCCAGCCCCTTTTCGGTGGTCTGTGGGGACAGGACAAGGGGCAACGGCTGCAAGTTGGAGCACAGGAAGTTCCACACCAACATGCGGAAGAACTTTTTCACAGTGAGGGTGACAGAGCCCTGGGACAGGCTGCCCAGGGAGGTGGTGGAGTCTCCTTCTCTGGAGATATTCAAGACCCATCTGGACACCTATCTGAGTGATATGTCCTAGGGAGCCTGCTTTGGCAGGGGGGTTGGACCCAATGATCTCTTGAGGTCCCTTCCAACCCCTACGATACTATGATTCTATGATTTCAAAATGCAATACTAAATTTCAAATTGCTCTAGAACAAACTTTAAAGCCAGTGACGTCAAGATATTTGTACATATGAATAAGAGTCATCATTGGACTACAAATATAAAAAACAAAATGCCTGCATATCCACCTCCTAGATTAGGCTAAGAACGTTTGTTCACACACCCCTTCCCATGAGCCATTTTAAATGCAGATACATATATAAACGTAAGTAGAAATTAAAATCTTAACTCAGTAAACTCAGAGCTTCAGATACACTTTTTAAGGAATTTGTCAGGGATTGGTAATTGTTTCTGTATAACCATGTCTTCAGAACTTCTACCAATACACTATAATATGTAAATATCCAATATCAAAGTACAATAATATTTTCAATCATTCAAGGAAAACTTATTTTGGGAGAAATCCAAATTTTAGGATCAAAATGTAGCTCAGCAATGCCAGCTCATATATTTCCTGTAATTGCATCATTTCATCCTCCTATGTCCAGCTATATACATGCCAGAAAGGAACACTGCTATGGCTCACATCAGAGTAGGCATGTTAACAGTCGTCAGGAGGCCACGTACAATTATGGTAATTAGGCCAATACCTAACTGTGAGACAGATGCCTACCATTTACATATTGCCTATTTTAAAGTAGGGCAGTTTGAAGTAAAGAGTTTGGAGAGATGCCTCATTTCCAAGTAATTGACTAAAACAAGAGCTATACTGATATAGCAGAAACGTTCAACAGATTTCCATTAAGACATCCATCAACATGCTCTCAAAGCCACAGAGGTTTTTGTAAACTAATAGCTCAGTATTTGTTACAGCCCCACTCCAAGACAACAGTCTGATCAGAGGCATCTCAGGATTAAATACAGGAGGACAGGAAGAACAACAAATCCAGTAACTGGGGTTTTTTTTCCCCCCTTAAATACTGTCTCTGATTTTTAAACCAGTACAAGCTCATGTAAGCAGCCAGATGGCTTAGGTATATTCTGGGCTTGTTAGATGGAAAAGGAGATTAAGTGTATCCCTTTGCCTAACATAATTATAATATGTAGGTGGTTAATTTCCAGCCATAGTACCTACATCTACTTTAGCCAACAGTAGGACTGAGGACGCAAGATCTACAATAACCCATGGACCAGAAGCCGATTAGCCACTGGAGAACACTTGGTATGTTCCTGCAGAGCAATTTCTAGGTTACCTTCCTCCAAAAACAACTCAGATGGGTACTCCAAAACCACTTCTGGCTACAAAAACACAGTACAGCAAACAGAGGCAATTAGGAGATTCACATTGCACACACACTCCTGGTTTGTATTGTAATGCTTCTGTAGAGCGACATCTAACAGCCTGGAAAAAGGATCAAAACTTTTCTATTTTTTATCAAAATCAAACAGCAAAATAATCTTCCATTTTGAGAGATCTCATACAGTGCATAAGGTAGTGAAAGTTCTCCAGCCATTTTGTCCTAGAGAAAAAGGTTTTCATCAGACACAGCTACACCAGCACAACCTTCAACGAGTATGTAGGATATTGAAAAATATATTGAAAAAATGGATTTAAGACAGGATACATTAAATCGGGGTGATGCTTTAGATTTTAAGAAATTTACAGATTGCACAGCTTACATGGAATCATGGTTCAATCAATGATGCTCCAGGAAGCAGCACAGCTGGCAGTTTAATAATTAACCAGTTGCCCAAACACCAATGAGAAGCAAATTGTTGGTCTGAATCAGAACCTGAGGGGCTTGAAGAGACAGGCATTTTATACAGAGGAAAGAAGACAGGGAAGGAGGAAGAGAAGTAGGAAGACAGGAGGGAAGGAAGTCAAAGATATTGCATCTGATTAGCTGAACTTTGATTTTCACTGGAGGCTTATATATAAATGCTCTTATAGAAGACCTAAGATACTCTGTGCAAGACAGATATGCAAGCTCTCACTGTCTTACTGGGAAAAAAAAATCTCTGTAGAAACAAGCACTTGGAAAAAAGTAAGGCTCCATCTAAAGCAATCAAAACACACCTTCCTCATGCTGGTGAGATGCAAGAAAGCAGAGATGTTGGAAAGAAATACTGAAAAAAAACCAGTGGGGATCTTAGGTATGTATTTTGAAACAAAATAACTCAAGAGTACTAGAATGAGATTTAAAGCCAAGTGCATTAGATGCATTAGGTGTTTATTACCAAATGAGCCACTAGGCACATTTGGTAATTTAGGGACAGAAGATAAAGACAAAAAGGATACTCTGCTGGGTTGGATCAACAGCCCATCCAGCCCAATACCACCTGTGGTAGCAGCAGCAGGACGCGGTGCTATTTTAAGAGATCAAGTGAGACTAGTTACTTTTTGAGATCTAGCCTCCTACTTCCCAGACATCCACACTGTTCTGAGAAGGATGTCAGGGGGTGCATTCCTGACTACTTTCTTTAGTATCTGCTTATAGATCCATGGTTCACATATTTGCCTACTCCCTTGTTGAGTCTGCTGGTACATCCTGCTTCCAGAACCTGCTATGGCAATAAATTCCCAAGGCTCATGACTTGCTGTGTAAAGAGGAGTGAACTATTTGTTCCATCTTTCTTTTATACTCCATGGAGAGAAACAGGAAACTCTAGTTTGCAATTTATCTTACCCTAATGTAGATGGCTAAAATTGGTCAGAATTATCATGCCTTAAAAGTGTCTCCACTATGCACACAGTGAACAAAAACCTAACTAGTCCAGATATGTGTACAATGCAAACATCTAAAGTGAGATGAACTACATCCTTTAAGTCTTTAATTGGTCCCTTCCAAATTAAGGTATATAGTTTAGCACAGTTTAATTAACCATACTTAAGATACATATATAAAGCAAGCGAAGTTTATTGCTGCATCCATACTACCTCCTTTCACGGACAACTCAGTGCCACAAGAAAAAAAATGGCAATGACAGCAGAGTCATTCCACAAACTTGATTTACTGTAGCAGGAGTCAGTCCTGCTAATTGTGAATCTCCCTAAGTTCCTGCATGATGGTGACTAATCAACTGCTATGCTTTCATTGTGGACCCAACAAAGGATTTCACATAAAAGTATGAAACATTCTGAACAAGGGACTGAAAATGCTTTGCTAAATGATACAATATCCCAGAAGACTGTGATGAGTCATGTTACTGTGTAAGAAGAATTCTGACTTCAGAGAATTTTCAGAGAAATAAAATAAATTAAAAAACTTTATTAAAAAATCATTACCATTGTTGTGATCCTGTCTACAGTCTGCCAGGGATTAGGAAAAATGGATTACAAAATTAAGAAGAGCCTCAAGGGTATTGGGTTCAAACCCCTGCTGGTATGGGCATATATGGCACAAAACCTATTTATAACCTGATCCAGATTCACTTTAACACTGGCTAGGAATTTTGTTCATACTACTCTCTCTAGAAGACTATTACAGAATCTCACCTGATAAATGTTTTCTTTTTTTCCCCAATTTTCAGATTAAATTTATTCATGTTCAGTCTCAACACAGTTCTTGGCTTAGTTATTTTCCTTCACTTGCTTCTACCACTGACCTATTTATAGCAGGAGGCATACCTTCTCCCAGTCTTCTTGCTCAGGTAAATAAGCCATGCTCTAGGAAGGTAATTCCTTATCTCTGCTGGACCCATCACCTGATACACACTAGAAACAAATGTGTCTTTGTCACAGCTGGATTATATTGGTATCTGATGGTCATGCTGTGATCAGCAAGTTCTCATCTTACAGAAGAAAAACCGAGTCTTTCTGTTCATCTGTTTATTATACCGATTATCCCTTGCACTGGCAATGTCTCCTCAAATTTAGCTCATGCTCTAATTAGTGCAATCCGACTCAGTGCCAAAGCATGGGAGTTAAAACACACTAAAAAGTTCAGCTAGGAATTGCTCTTGTGCCTGATGCTTCTACTTTCGGTGCAATTGGTATTCACTGTAGCAATTTCCTAGCTGCTGCAGAAAATTCCCTTCTTTCTGACCTTAAACAGTAATTCTCCATGTGCAGCATTTCAAATGTCCTTCTGAAAATACAGATTGAACAGCAAAATGTCAGATGGGTCTGGCTTGACTCTGACACCATAAATTCATAGTGTTTGTGTCCACTGCACCTGTGGTTATCTACATCCATCTAACCCTTCATCTTCACTACCCTTTCCTGTCTATGAATCCAGTGCTCAACATGATCACCCTTCTTGATAGATCAGACAAAAAGCATTTATTGGGTTTGAAAGTACATTTTCATTAATTCTATCTTCTTTCCTATTACCCAATGGCCATGTCTTTCCTTAAGATACTTTTCCTCGGGTGACTGATGGGCATCTTGTGATTAGTTTTAAAATAATGAGCTTTTTTTTAATTTTTAAGACTTAATGCACATTTTAGATTTTCTGCTTATGGTACTCAGTAAAAACCTATTGTATTGCTTAAAGTGAAATGAGGTTCAGTAACTTCCATGGAGAAAATAAAGGAAAGAGACATCTTTTGTTTCCAGAGGGAGTCTGTGACAACCAGTATATAGATCCATTACACACCAGTTCCAACGTGGGGGAGAAAGTCCACTGTGTTATTTTTTAAGCTCTTACGTTTTAAACTCCTTCTTCCAAGGACTGCTAACTTCACCTTTTTGGAAAAGGCATGAAATGCTTTCATCATACTTCAGCGGGCATGGTGGGTCAGTGGCAGCTGATGGGCAAATGGAAGTGAAGAGCCACAGGATGGGGCTGCTCAATGCTTGTGATATATGGGACACTATGGCCATCTGCTTGCTCTGGCTTTACAGGAGCAAGCTGGTGCTGCTGACTGTCCTTGCAGGGGAAAATGTGCTGACGTGTACCAGCTGCTTCACTGCCAGAAGACTCAGCTCAGTGCTCAGGAAAACCAGGAGAAAGCATGAGATACAGGACTTCCCCACAGCTATCACATGCCTGAAACAGGTGACACAGAAAATTTCCTGGTGACCCAGACCCTGAGACCACCACCTATGAAGTCACAGGAACATAAAGGATCTCCAGCCAATTTTTTAATTAGCTCTTCAGTAGTCCCTTCCCCTGTCATCTACCCCATCTCTCCCCATTTGACTAAGTGTAAAAGTGTCTACAAAAAGTCTGGGTTTGTGACCACAGGTTTTGTCTGTAGACAGAAACAGAACAATTCTTTCTTTGTCTTAAGACAAAAGATGCCATGTTCACTTCTTTCTATTACCTGTAAAAGGACCTTAGACTGGCAAGTTCAAATATAGGTATCTCTGTTGAACATGTCTAAAATTAGGTCAAATGTGATTGCTCTCCCATGTGTTTATTTCCACAGCTTGCAAGGGAGATGGCTCTACTGTGATGAAGCATGTGCCCAGCAACATACATGCATAGCACTCCTCCAGCACCACCGACCAGCCCTGATCCAGCACTGTTGTATGATTCTCAAGCTCCCGGTCCACCACTTCAAATGATGTGGCTCTAGGCCACAGGCTTGCAGGCAGCCAGGGACAGTTCAGCCCATGTCTTCACTCGCTAGTTGTGGTACAGAGCCAAAGTACACATAGCTACACGCACAGTCAGCCCAGTGACTTCTGGCTCAGAGCTGGAGAACAAGTCCTAGCTGCTCTTCCCTCTGGGATCACTGGGAATGCTGTCAAACCACTTTAAGAGAAGTATCTTTACACTGGACCACAATATGTAATGGTTATTGAAAAGCCAACTATTGAAAGGCCAAGCAGATGCCAAACGGACTCAGAGCTGATGCAAACAGAGCCTGGAAGGCAACACAATGATGCTGCAAAACCGTGGGACAGGAGCAATTTTCCATGCTCCAAGCTCACGAAAACTACCAAAATGCCCTGATGCTTCTACAACTCAGCCTAGACATGAACCCCAGGTAGTTCAACATTGTTTTTTCAGCTTTTGGAAAAACAGAAATATAAATCTGCTACTGATAATCTTTGCGGGTGGAAGACTGTCACAGTTATACCCAGGGCAAATACCAACATGTTCTTTTCATGCTGTACACAAAGGTCATTGTAGGGAATCTGCAGGTACTAACACCATCCCACCCTCCTACTAGCTCCATGAAATGGAATTTGAGAGCTGGTGGCCAACTGGCACTGGAACAGACAATTTCTGTGCTGTTGATGACCACCCTTCATTAGGCACACTTGCTTTCCTTGCATGGTCTCCTTTGTCCTTGATCTGGAGGAGACAAGCTGATAAAAAAATTACTTACCTATCTATTACCTGCCCAGAAGGGTTGTAGATACCTCCTCCCTGGCAGTGTTCAAGGTTGAATGAGGCTTTGGGCAACATGGTTTAGTGAAGGGTGTCCCTGCCCGTGGCAGGGAGCTTGGAACTGGATGTCTTTTCCAATCCAAACCATTCTGTGATACTATGATTCCATAGATGAAAAAGTTTAGTTGTCTGCAGTAGTGTAACAAGCTTTTCGCCCCAAACACTAACACAGTAATATCCACCTTTTCCCCATGTTTGTAGCATTAAGCTCCATAAAACAAATCCCAAGACCTTTAATACAAGAAAAAACACCAAATGCTCCAAACATCACAAAGGGCCACAGGAATAAGCCAGGAAAGAAGATACCACCACAGTCCTAAACTCAAGCCACAGAAGGCAAATTATTTAGGTAAAATGCCCTAAGAATCCTGGGAACCTGGCCACCTTCCATGGCACAGACAGGAGGGAAAAAAGAGGCCCAACAAGAAGTATCACCGTTCCTTGACAATATAAATTCTTTCCTGACCACCAGTCAGATCCCACAAAACCAGATGCCACAGGCCACTACCAGTCATATCTCATCCACGCCTACACTCACCCCCTCTGTTTTCTACAATCCAGTAATTTCAAATTACCAGTTATAAAAGAAACGCTCCCCTCCAGAAGAGTGCAACTGAGTGCTGTAGTTCAGGGTTCTCGCCTTTCATAGCTTAGTGTTACAGTGCTGTTCCTACGACCGTTTCACCACCACCCAATTTTGAAGCGGTCTCTATTTCATTACCCTAAGCTGTGCTGGAAAAATGCTCTTTTCTGAGCTTCTCTGTGCTGCAGCATCCAGACTCAGAATGACTGTGCTGATTTGATGCTGCTTTTATTAGAATTTTCCCTCCTTTTGAGCAGCCGCCTCCTTCAAGTACCACTTTTCTTCTTACCAGAAACAGGAAAGAGGAGCAGGATAAATGACTGAATAATTACAGTTTCACACAAAAGTGGCACAAGCAGCCCAGCTACAAATACAAGACACAGAATAAATGCTACGGTGCAAGAATTCTGTCCTGACAGCTCTAAGACTGTTTATTTTTTTCTTTTCTCAAAGAATAAAAGGCATCAATCTGCAGCTTCAAGAAGTCAGTTGGTTATATAGCAATTTCACAAGGGTAAACTGACCCAATTTGAAGCACTGGGCACTCATCCAATGAAAGAATACAAAAGGCAGTGTGTGAAATAACTGACTCACTATATCAAAATTAAATTTTTCAGTATCACAGTACTGGTTTTCAAAGTGGAAAACTGAGAATTTCTGTGGCAAAGTAGCAATAAAATAACTGACTTTTATTTCCCCTCGTTGTCAACTTTTTCCAGGAAACTGAAGTCTCAAATATTTTCATTTCAGTGAATCAGCAAATTCTATTTTAATGGGTTTTTCTGACTTGCTCTAATCACATTATATGGCGTTGTGAAAACAGGAGGTATTAGGAATCTGAGAAAATGCCAAATGATTGGACAGTGACTAAGAAGAAGGAGGGATTTTTTAATACAACCAAGCATACTATTAAGATGCAAAACTGCTGCTGAACCACATTCCAACAGCTCTGTTCCCTTGCCTTGTGTGATACACCCCAATATTCCCTTCTCATTCAAAACAAGAGGCATGTTCATGGCTGGGATGGGAAGTAGGATGATAAAATTAGTTCAAGACCTCCTTCAGGGCATTTCCACTTCACACAACAGAGGTGCTGCTTGACTATGAGAATGCACATTTTCCTCAAATTAAGAGGAATACATCTGTTCAGCTTGTTAATTTACTTAACTGCTTGAAAGTGACAGGATTCTCAAAAAAACTTAAAGAAACTTCAATTCCCACTTATTTTCCTTAAGCTCCTCTGAGAAACCCAAACATAATGTCGCATCTCTCCTTTCTCTTGCAGGCTGCTTGCTGTGTCTCCCATTGCCAGTGCTGGTGACAGCAGGTGGACACCGTAAGTCAAGACAGACTCTTGGAATTTGGCTCCATCACTGTGAAGCATGGTTCGTGATTACATTAAGCTGAGAGTCAGCTTAATTAATACAACCTCTATAACTAAAAATTAACCACAGAATGATTAATCTTTGGGAGACTCCAGGCCATCTTATTTCACACCAAGTCTCATTTTCAATTCTAAATGCACACACAAAAATGCAACACTGTCTCACAAACCCAGCTCCTGCATTCCCACTCACAGCCAGCCAGCTCCACATCTCATCAGCTCCTCACACACTGTCCATTTTCCTAGTCCTTCTCTTTCCTATCACCCCACGTTTTGTTACAACTCTTTATAGCCTGGATTATGCCTCCTAATGGAGTATGTAACTGGTCACAGCTATTCCATTGTGGTGGTCTTTCTCTCTGCAAACACTGCTTGTACCCAAGTTAACATCATACTATGACAGGAAAAGAAACAAATAAATTAAGTAAGTGTATTACAAAAAGCACATCAGCACCATACAGTCAGGAGTCAGCTCAACTTTCATTTCAAACCTGAGGTCAGAATTACAGAACTGATTTTGAAGCAAAACATTATTACTTACAAAATGCCAACCAAAAAAATGATCACTCACCCTGACAACACAATATATTCCCAACCTGCTTCCTCAAAAGAAAGCAAATGCTGCATAATTCTATCATTTCCGTATATATTTAAGGAACCACAATTAGAATAATTAATCAATAACTATGTTCAACAGTTCCATGCCTGCAGCAAAAAATGAGATTATTTCTTAAAATGCATAAAGTTAAATAAACAAATTGAGTAAACTTTGCCCTTGGGTCTGAAAAACAGCTGATTCAGTGGAGCTACTACATATTCAAAAGAACAAGAAAAAAGCTGACTGAGAAAAGGCATCAGAAAATCACAGTGAACTCTTACCAGAATGTGTAACCAAGTCCACCCCCCTCCCCCCACCTGACCATTTGATGTCTTTTCTAGAAGCAGGATCAAAAAAACCCAAACAGCAGATGCTACTATTTTCCCAACAGGAAAGCAAATAGCTTATAAAATATAATCCTAGAGGTGCCAACATTTTCTAGCCTTTAGTAAGGGCATTAAACCGATTAACCTACAAAAGGATTCCTGGGTTGACTTTTGGACTCACAAAATAGCAAGGCATTTCCATACTCTAATCTCTCCTGGGCAATTTTAAACCATTTGGTTGTCTTTAGAGATGTGCTAAGCTGACTAAAACAGGAGTCAAAGCTCGACTGTTATGATGAGACTTAAAGTGCAAGTATCAAAATTACCATGTGCAGACCAAAGTGACAGTCCACTGGAAATGTGTGTGGCTCCCTGTCAGCTCACCTTCTTGCTGATGAGCATGTTGCAGGGTGTCTGGCAGCACTCCCCAGCCTTCTTAAACTGCTTTCTCTTACTCCAGTGTGCATTTAAAAGGACCTTCCTTGCCAAATTTCCAGGGAGACATACCACAAAATTAACAGGACAGGCTTCTTGTGAGTTTTTTGTGCTCTGAGTAGAGTTGAAGCTGCCAGAACAAGCCAGAAGTTGCCATCACTGATACCCTAAAAAAAACCTTTACTGTTAAGATCGACTGCACTTCATTTTTTCCAGTGAACTACGTTCTCAGAGCTTAAATCGTGCCATATATCGTCCTGGTATGAACTTCCAAGAGGAAGAATACACGTTTACAAGTACTGTCACCTTCACTGCCACCAAATGTATCAGGAGTCTAATTTCCCAAACTGCTCCAGAGAAGATCTTTGTTCCTGCCATTATCTCTGTAAGACTGTTCCAGAGGCTCTCTCCTCCGAGGGCTATCCATGAGTTCTACAAGTCAATCTTCTTTTATTGATATTGAACTTTTATCCTTTTTTCTATGTGTGCATATCACTCTAATGCCAAATTTTCTTCTTGTCATTAATACTTATGTCCAGGAGTATTTACAGAGTTCATCAGTGTGAACCCAATTCCTTCCCTTCCTTGGTATCACTTGTCTCCTACTCATTCCATTTTGCTGAAGGATCCAGTTCCTTGCAACAGCGAGCATCTTTCTCCTCTTGTGCTTAGTTAGTTACTCTTTCTCTTGAAAACCTACCTTCTCTTTCTGCTGGCACATTTTCTCTGAAGTAGTTCAGTCCTCCCTCCAGAAGCCAGTCTCTTCTTTCATGTTTTATTCATGGCCATATTCCATGGGTCACCTTCTCCAGGCTTCATTTCAGCAATTTCCTAAACATCCTGAGATGTTGTCTACAACCTTATTCTTCTGTTCCATTCTTATGATTTAATCTAAAATCAGCATTCACAGTTTTACCTGTGACTCTCTTCTATATGCTTTGGCAGGCAAATACTCAAGCATGACTAGTTTTTATTTAGTACTTAAAAGAAGGTAACATACAGCCTGTAATTTCTACAACCTGTCATCATTGTATAAGGAGGTCACCTTCCCTAGTTCTTCAGAAGCACTTTCTTCATTTCCTCTTCTTTATTTTTACCATCATAGAAAGAAAGAAGAAAATCTCCTTTGTTATTATTTATCTCTCTTAGTTGAAGTTAATTTCTTTAACTACAAGTCTGTGCAAGCAGGCTCCTCTGATTGCTGGCTCCCTGGCTTTTTTAAAACTTGGGTAAAATCAGCCTTGCACCTTTAGATTAAGTTTAGCAGTTTAACTGTCCATCAGCAACAAGCAAACACAAAACACAGGCTCAGCTGCAAGGATCAGCAAACAGCCCTCAAACTCTGCCAATTACTAACAGAAAACCCCAAGACTCTACAAACTGGAGCTAAGGAAACTAAAGAGCGTTTACATGCATGTGTCTGCCTGGTTTTTCCTGCTCCTCCCAATGTAAGAAGGATATGCATCACAGTCACCAAAAATAATCAAAACACAATGTCTCCAAATGCCCCCACCCTGCACTGGTATCTATTCACTAACGGTCACTGCACACCAATGATACTGATGGTTGTGTGGACATGTTTGCTGCTTGCATCTAGTTGAAGAAATACTGAAAGACTGGGAGAAAAATGTTTTGTTCCCCACAGTAGACCAGGAAGGAGATCACAAAATCACAGAAAGGTAGGGTTTGGAAGGGACTGCTGGAGATCATCTAGTCCAAACCCCCCGTTAAAGCATGATAACCTTGAGCAGGTTGCACAGGATTGCATCCAGGCAGGTTTTGAGTATCTCCGGGGAAGGAGACTCCACAACCTCTCTGGGCAGCCTGTCCCAGTGCTCTGTCACCATCCAGTGAAGAAGTTTTTCTCCATATTTAGATGGACCTTCCTGTGATTCAGTTTGTGCCTGTTGCCCCTCGTTCTGTCACTGGGCACCACTGAGAAAAGCCTGGCCCCTTCCTCCTAACACCCACCCTTAGATATTTATAAGCATTGATGAGATGCCCTCTCAGCCTTCTCTTCACCAAGCTGAAGAAATCCAGCTCTCTCAACCTTTCCTCATGTGAGAGATGCTACAGTCCCCTCAATCACTCTCATAGTCCTACGCTGGAACAGAACTGGACACAGCACTCCAGATGTGGCCTCACCAGGGCAGAGCAGAGGGGCAGGATAACCTCCCTTGACCTGTTGGCCATGGTCTTCTTGATGGACCACAGGTACACTTTGCCTTCTTGGCCATAAAGGCACACTGATGGCTCATGCGTAACTTGCTGTCTGCCAGCACTCCCAGGTCCTTCTCTGCAGCTTTGCTTTGCAGCAGGTCAACCCCTAACCTGTATGGTGCATGGGGTTATTCCTCCCTAGGTGCAGGACTCTACGCTTGCCCTGACTGAACTTCATTAGCTTCCTCTCCATCCAACTCTCCAGCCTACCCAGGTCCCACTGAATGGCAGCGCAGCCTTCTGGTGTGTCGGCCACTCCTCTCAGTTTTGTATCCTTTTCTCAATGAAAGAGTTAACAAACACAAGGAACAAAGTTAAGGTAGTTGTCCAAGAAACTGCTGGAGTCCTGTTCTAATTCAATTTCTACCAAGAGAGATCAGAATTTGACTTCTAGAAGGTGGGCATGATATAAATTAAGCAAATCTTACATCACAGATCGTTTCTTTCTCACCGAAGAAGACACTGTCAACACGAAAGGCTATCTCTGCACTTTCATCTGCTGGCAGCTGTGGAATAGAGGTTTCTACTTGACCTATCGTGGCAAAATATTTTGTTTGCTTTTGGTCAAAAAAGGAAAGGCAGGGACTAAAAAATGGTGAACTATCTTAAACTAAAATATACATTTCACACCACAAACATTGAAGCTAGGCTTTATTTTCCAGGTCCAAACAATATCCTTAACTATGGGTAAGAATTATGCCTATCAACTACCTTCAAGTACTGGAATCAATAGAAACAAGATGAAATGGAAACAGAAGACTGTCACGCAAAGGAATGCAGGCTAACATGAGTCTTTCTACACACATCACCTCGGATCTCCCAAACACCAACAAATACAGGACCTCTTCTACTTGAGGAAAGAGGCTGAAGGTTGGAACTAAGAATGTCTCATACTTTATTAGGTTTTATTAATATAGAATGAAATGAGTATGAAGCAGCAGACAGCTTTACACTCGTGTACCCAGTGAGACTTTATGAGGTGTGAGGTTTTTGTTGCCTATCTAAATGCCCTTATCTATATTAAACTGCAGTTAATCAGGAGTCATTATCTTTCTGGCACTGAGCAGAGCCCTGCCCAACATGTTAAATAAAAACTTTGATCTTAAATGAAAAGCATGCTACTTAAAAAGAAAATAGAAAAGGAAAACAGAAATATCATGTAGATACCTCCAGCAATAGCTACTGCAACAACTAAAAATCAGGCATGTGACACATAAAATGAGATAGGAAAATACAGACTTGGAGCTGCCAATAGAATTAAATACAGAGATTCACACCTGTAAAAACTAAAACTAGTAAGCACTACGTCCTCATAATGAACAGGAACCTTGAACAAATCCTTATCCTCATAATGAATGGCAAAAGAGTTGAGGTGGGACTTCATATACCTACAGGCTCTACAAAGCTCCTCCACATAGAGAAGACACAAGTTCTGCCTCCATCCCATTGCAGTCACCAGTGTCGCCTTCCCGAGCCCCTCCTGCCGAGTTTTAGTAAGATTTCCTATAATATCTAAAAAGGTTTTCAAGTTACAGAAGCCCTACACTTGAGGGAGGTCGATTCACACTTTTCCAGGGTAACACCTTATTCCCCAACTAGTCCTGATATTTCTATGATTAAAGATCAAAGTACTCTCTAAAGAGAACTTACCTGCTGTTTTGCTACAGTGGACTGTTTGGAAACAACATGCCTTTTGCAAACAGGGATGCAATCAGGTAAAAATCGCAAGGGGAATGTTACATATTCTATCTTTGGAGCTAATTTTAATAAAATGAACATCCTTGAACCCAAACTCTCCTGTTCATCATATTTTAAAGTGAAACTCTTTGTTTTGTTTTGTTTTGATGATTAAAGCTTGAGAAAGGTATGCTATAGCTTTTAATATAAGTTGTGAACATCATATCACCATCCGTAGCTACTGGCATGGCAAACTGCAGCATCAACTCTGAATTTGCTCTATGGTTTGACCACACTTGTTTGTCATCTCTGACAATTGAGAGATGCCTGATTCAAATGATTCCTGATCGCAATAATCACTACTACAATAAATTATTTGCAAATATGTACTATGCAATTGATACTTAAAACCAGAAGCAACCAATTTATTCTTTGCTCTTCTTTGAATTAAGTCTTTAAAAGTCAAGAATAGGGGGAAAAATAAAATACTTAGAATTTCCTTATTTTTTCTATAAATACCCTATGTCTTCACAACTACGATGAGCAAGGCTACTTTCAAGAAAATCCAAAATCATTCCATTTGCACTCAGCCCGCAGTGAAAGTTTGAAGGCTGTCTGAATTTTGAAAGAAACAATACTCACCAAGAAAAGACCATTCTCCTATGCTGCAATTACTGATACTTTATTAGGCTTAGCACTGAAGGTCAACAAAAGAGTACTTACCTTTTGTTTTGGAAAGAGTTTTGGAATAGAAATCAGTCTGTTGCTACGTGACTGGTTTCCAGGCAGCAATTCCACTCACTTCTTCAGGGAAACAACGTGTTCTTCTGTTTCTGCAAATGCTGTTTATATTGAGTAAATCCAAGTATGTTCAACTCAGACAATATGCTGTGAACCCGTAATGAAAAAAGGCATTTGCAAAAACCAGAACATAATACAATGACCTCTCTCAATCGCATCTGGAGAAAGAGAGGCATCATATACATGACAGATTGCTGGCATCACATTTTCTGGCTGTTGACTCAGGAGAATGCCAACTTTTATGAACTGTACTACTTGGTCCATTCAATTTGTTTTGTGAATAAACGGGTACAGCTTCCTTCACTTCTTACGACATTTGAAGGGCTTAGACATGTCAAAAGTGACAAGTGTCAGTGGAAATACTATAGCAGGGTAAAGTATTCACTGAATACTGATCAAGATCCCTCAATAACGAACCAAGGTTTCATCCATAAAACGTTTTTTTTCTTACCAGTTTTGGGTTTTTTACATTATTTTTCTTTGCTCTTTATTAAAAGTGTCTCTTACTCTGTCCATTCAGCATCTGTTATGACTCACTTGTGGAAGTTCAGAAAAAAGGCAGGCAATTAAAAAATTCAGTACAATAGGATGCAATCCATTCAAGCTAAATTTAAACATCATTATTCAGACCAAACTTCATTGCCCTGTTTTCACCAGCCCTGAATTGAACAAGCTGAATTGAATCAAACTCTTATTTGATTATTTATTCAGATAATAAATAACTTGCTCATAAAGACTGAGCCCAAATCCACATTCATATCTGTTGAATTTTAAAGAACTTGAAGTAAATGATTTAGTCTTTTAATGTAATTAGCATCCAGTAAAATAAATTAGTAGACATCAGCTTTCACTAGCTATTAAGCTTTCCGCTTATGATGGTCTTTGGTTTGAATAAATGCAGAAAAGTTGCTTAAAACTGCATATTGTGAATAAAGAAAAAAAGTCAGAAAACATGCGTATTAAGAATTATGCTGCTCATCTGTTAAGAACCAAGCATTTATGACAACATGGTTTATATTTTAAAAAACAAAGTTTCCCAGTTTCCCTGGGAAAAAATGAGACAAGAATACCACAGAGAAGGAAAAAGGATTAGGAAGAAACCTGGGACCAGACCTTTTGGGTAATGCAAGACAAAACAGCAAAAGGTTAGGCAGCTGAAAGATTTTTTTTGGTGGGGTTTTTTGTTGGGGGTGATACAGACACATCTTTACTGGTGGGCTGCAAGGACTGAATGTCCCAGCAGCACTGTCTGAAGTTGCATACATCCTCCAGGTTAAGTGGCACAAGCAGTACTACTGTACAGCCTTCTGAGCCAAATCAAGACGGCATCTGCTCTTGAGAACAACTGACCAAACTCACCTACAAAATCATATGCAACCAACAGACACACATTAAAGAACATTATTCAAGTTATAAAGTCAATCACTCGAGAATTATGTAAGAGGGGAATTTAATTTGCACATGGAAATGTAATTCACTCCTTACCATATGCAGTATAACTTAATCTTTCATTACACGATTACATAGAGCTATCAGGCTGTGTAGTCAAAGGAACTTTTTTCTGTAGCTCCCCATTTCATTGCTTGCACAAGCTGTAAGGCCTAACATTAATAACCTCCAGAGATGTAACAAGGAAAAGGAGGATCTCAGTGTTAAAGCTGATCGCTTCTCTGTCCTAAAGTTAGGCTGTACTTCTGCCTCTACTGAAGACTCCTTCCTGGTGGAGTCAGGGATGGGAGCTCCTCTGCATAAACTTCGCGTCCCTTATTTTCTCTGTATGTGACTTGAAAGTGTAATACAACCAATATTCTAAAAAGATCACATGGCAAGGAAAGGGCACCAACAATCAGTAGACCCTTTAGGACTCAATTGTCTCTGCGTGTCAGTTCCTCATTCATGAAATGTGAAAAAAAGTGGCACCTTGCTGCCTTAACACTGTTGCGTAAAAAGAGATGTCCCAAATGACAGTGACTAGGACAAAACTAATCCTTTTGGGGTTAATTATACTTTTTACATGGCATAAGCAAGTCTGTGCCTCAGTTTCTCATTTGTTAAATAGAAAAGCACCTTCCTTCTCCATAAGGCTTTTATGAGAACTAGTATATGCTTGAAATTACGAGGGACTCAGATACTATGGTGATGTGGGATAGAAATGCTCAAGACAGAGAGCACTATGTAAAACCCAGGGACAAAGAGGTGTCCATCTTTTTATTTCTGTTCTCAAACCCCTGTACTAATTCAGGTCTGAAGTGGCAAATTCAACAAAAGGTGTAAGGGAGAACCATACAGAATATGAACCGACTCATTACCTGCCCATTTTGCACAGCAAGGAAGGGCTTCAGGAAAAAAAAGAAGTGACAGACAATATAACACTCCACCCCAATGAGCCTATGACCTTTGGAGCTGAAGGATTCCAGATCTGACAATCTGAGTGCTGAAATTTGCAGCTTTAATGATTTTTTTTTTTTTTTTGGTGTGCTGTCTGTAGGAAAACAGAGAAATGGAGCTTCTGCTCCCTGTGTTCTGCGCCTCAGGCACCAAGGCAGCAGTCCACCCCCTCGGGCACAGCTCTGCTGCCTTCAGAATAACCATGCAAGGTATAGCAACTAAATGACAACTCTTCAGTGATTGTGTGAAAAGGATAATGATCATTGATAGGTGATGAAGCCTCCCTGAAACATTTGGGGCTAACCCTGCAAGAGCTGAAGTTTAGGAATAACTTTACTCATGAACAGATTCACTTAGTTCAGTGAACTGCAGAATCACAGTGTGCAACATGGTCAAGTACACCCCAAGGTACTAAATGTAGAGTTCAGAGGTTTCAGAACCACGAATTTAATCTGAAATTTTACCCACATTATCCCCACCTGTATTTTCTCCTAATTTATCTGCAGCACTAAACAATGCAAAAGTAATGCAGGAGAGTGGCAAAAGATAAATAAGGCATGCGTCCAATGTTTTCTCAGCGTTCACATTTCACATGTGATACTGATTAGGGTATAACTCCCATCAGCAAGCATACAGTGAGCAGATGGACATTAGCAAAGTTTGTGAATACGTATTAAGGTACAATAAATCATGCCTTAGCAGCCACGCCATTCTGGCCAGGCTGAATCCTCTCCCCTGTCATTGAAATTATTTGTATGCACTTTTGCTTAAATCTCCCTGCAAATCCACGATGTTTGCTTCCAGCAAGCATTAGAATTACCCCATATATAGATACACTGCGTAAAAAATACCTATGGCATGGTATTTATGACACTTACTAGACTGTCTGGGGAACAGAGGGTCTTTTCTCCCCAAAAGTGTTCACACTCAAAAAACCCCCATACTATCAAGCAAAACCCTCTGTATGACACTTTGTCCACCTCTACCATCCTCATGAACTCAGTAAGATTTTTTTACTCAAACAGTTTAACTCTCTTTACAGTCATATTAAGCATCTCCACAGTAATCTTGGTAAGCCAGTGCTAGGCCAGCACAGCTGAAGCACCCACTCACCCACCCAGCCTGGCATCCGCAGGCACTGGCAGCAGCATTAAACAGAACTCTGCAGAATACAGAAAACACTTTAACGCGGTGCATTTCCCTTAACTCAAAGATGATGACAAAGTTCCTGCTGCCCAGCTACGAGCCCCAATGCTTTACACCCATAAATCGGCTGCCCACGCTCCATCACGCACACACTGATTCGGTTTCTACTCCAGCAGCCGACTGGGGAATGGGTCCGCCCACGGGCCAGGCTGAGGGCAGCCTCCGCACCCTTGCCCTCGGCACAACCCAGAGGCCGCGGAGCTGCCGGGGCCCCTTCCCGCCACACGTTTACCTGGAGCAGGTGGTGGGCCGCCCGGTAGCCGAGGCGCGGGCCGCCCTGCACGCCGGGTGGCAGCCGCCCCGTGCCGTAGCCGTGCCAGGCCACCACGTAGGGGTTGTCCATGGTCAGCCAGTAGCGCACCTGCCCGCCGAAATGCCGGAAGCAGAGCTCGGCATAGTCGCAGAAGAGCTGGGGCAGGAGTGGGTTGGCCCAGCCGCCAAAGGCGTCCTGCAGGCCCTGCGGCAGGTCCCAGTGGTATAGGGTGACGACGGGCTCGATGCCCAGCTCCCGCAGGCGGCCCAGCAACCGGTGGTAATGGGCCAGCCCGGCGGGGTTGAGGGGCGCGGTGCCGTTGGGCAGCAGCCGGGCCCAGGCAAGCGAGAAGCGGTAGTGGGAGACCCCCAGGCGCCGCAGCCCCTCGGCGTCGCGGAAGAGGTTGTTGTAGCTGTCGCTGGCCACGTCGCCGCCCGCCGGCCCCGGCGGGGCGGACCCCGGCGGCACGGCCGGGCGGTGGGCGAAGGTGTCCCAGACGGAGGGGCCTTTGCCGCCCTGGCGCCAGCCACCCTCCGTCTGGTAGGCGGCGCTGCCCGTCCCCCAGAGGAAGCCGTCGGGGAAGGTGTCGTGGAGGAAGAGTTGGTCCTGCGGGTAGGGCAGCCGGGCAAAGCGGGACCAGGTGCCGGCTCCCTGCCCTGGGGCCCCGAGCAGCGGCCGCCCCAGCAGCAGCAGCAGCATCAGCGACGGCAGCAGCGGCGCGGCGGGGGCCATGCTCCCGGCGGGGCTCCGCGACGGCGGCTCCCTCCTCCCGGCCCCCCGCCGCCCCTCTTTTATCTCACCTCGCTCCTTCCCCCCCTCCTCCCTGGTGGGCACGGCTATTAATAATTACCTCGGAGCTGCCGTCTGCATCCTTTGCGCCCGTGTCCCTCGGGGAGAGCTGCCTCCGGGGGCGGGATCCAGGGGGTGAGACGGAGCGGGCGGGGAGGAGAGGGTGGCAGTGGGGCGGGGGCTCCTCGGGGGATCGGGGGATCCTGCCTTCGCTTTGGGGTCGCCTCTGTCTCCCCCGGCCCCTTAGGGTGCATATCCCATCCGTGGGCGGCAGGAGAGTCCCCCTCTGCCCGCTGCGCCGGGCGTCGGTACCTCGCCGAGGCTCGGGTGCGCCCTTGGGAAGCGAGAGCCTCGCCGCTGCACCGCGCCTTCGTCCCGAAACGAAGGAGCCCACAGAGACACCCGACGGCCGGCTCCATCCTCTCTAGAGAGCCTCCTTCCCGCCCCCAGCCCCGCCGTCGGGGAGCCCGGGGGGGCCGGCATGTAGCGGCCGTGGGGACGGAGCGATCCGCGGGAGGGAAAGGCAAGGAAATAAACATGATTTTTCCTTCACCCGGGGTTTCCTTCGTGCCACATTGACAAGAGACTTTGCAGCTGAGATCGCTCACGTAACTAATTAAAGAGAAACTTGTGCAAGGACGTCATATGCTGCATACACACACACACACACACACAGAGCCCCCCCAAGTAATTTGCGGACTGTCACCTCCCAGTAATAATGCATCTCTTTTTGGAGTAGAAGGTTGGTGGTTTTGGTTATTTACCACATGCAAAACAAATCCCAATTATAAATGCCTCACACAGCTTTTGGGGAGGAAACAAATGAAGCTAAGTTTGATTACTGAGTTACACTTGTGGTGTGATGCGTGGACCTCTCTTTGGCGGCAGGTGTCAGGCTCCAGTTCTCCTGTCCTTCAGACAGAACAATTCAGCCAGGACTGCGAAGTGAGAACTGGCAAATACCTGGTATTCACTTGTGTAGATTCTTCACACGAGCAGGGACTTCTAAGAATAAACCACACCGACTAGACAGGTTGTTAAGGACAGGGAGATGTTCCCAGGAGATAAAGTTGTTGTTTAACTACAGAATGAAGGCATTTAGACTATTTCATTTTATTTTTAGAAAAAAAAACCCACACTCATAGGAAAATTACAGATAGTCAGTAATGAGTAGATGGATTTCAGTGCAGGCAGGGGATTTGCTTTGCCCGTTTCTAGAACTTCCACCTTCCACCCTTCGCTGATTTAATACGGTTACAGGGGGTGTTTTGCAATGTTTTAAGACCAAAGATTTAGAGTGCAGAATTATGGTTAGTCTTCCACTAGTGGTGATTTATTCTCATGACAGAGGGACGAAGCTCTGTTGACATTCCTTCCATAAGGAAGTAAGTTTGTGGGGTAGGAGTAAGGGAGTGGAAGGCCTGGAATCAGGGCTGGTCTTCAGCTGCCAGGAGTGAGTTTGCTATACAGCCTGATGAGCTGCTGAAATTTTATTACAGTCTAAGTAAATGACAACTTGAGCTCCAGCACCAGAGCTCCAGCAAGAGAAAAAAAGTGTTAGCATCACCTGGTAGTTACTTGCAGAAGCAGGACATTAGTTGTGAAATGCACAGCAGTGTTGCTGCAGTTGTCTTTGTGCAAGAAGTGAAGACCAGGTTCCTGTTCAGCTGCTGACCTGATTTCAGTGGAAGTGTAATGCCTTCAACTGGAGCTTGCTGCCCAGGTATTTTGAAAAGCGAGATGTAGAGGCATGCCGCAGAAACACCTCAGGCTAAAACAGGGTATTAGTGCCACTAAGTCCATTGCTGACATTTAACACTGGAATAGGCTGCCCTTCTCTGGAGATATTCAAGACCCGTCTGGACGCCTACCTGTGCAATCTGTCCTAGGGAACCTGCTTTGGCAGGGGGGTTGGACCTGATGATCTCTTGAGGTCCCTTCCAACCCCTACACAAGACATTTCCAAATGTATCTCAATACATGCTCTTCTAATTTGATATTTATTAACTAAAACCTAGATCAATCCTATTTATACTTAGGTAGCACTAATAAGTAGGCACTTAACTGAAGCTCCTTTATTTTGAGCTCCTTTATTTGTTCCAGAGCTTCCTAATACTCAAAGGAAAGAAACAGCCTGGTGGAGTTAGTGTAAGTCAGCCTAGCTAAGATCTTTGTTAACTTTTGGAGGTGGCTACCTTCTCCAAAAGCTGTCTGGGAAACCTCTAGGGACTATGCTCCTGTGGCAAGCAGCCCGTTTTTGAGAAGTGAAGTCTGGCCATAAGTTGCTGGTGCAAAGCTGTCTCTTCACCTGTATGTCTGTCAGATGGAAACTTCTAAGTGTAAATGTCAGGAAATGTACACTGTGGCCTCCAATTCCTTGTCTGTTGCTTACAGATAAATATTGTTTTCATGTTTTAGGACAAAACAAACACCCACTGCTCTGAGACAATTTTTATTATTTTTTTTTCTGTCAGACAGTGTAACAAACCCTGTGCAATATTAACCACACAGAAAGGTCAGCCAACCACTTGGAGACATCCAGGTCTCCCTTGCTGCTCCTTCAGTTCAAAGCATGGCTCCATCATGTCTGTGCTGCTGAGTAAGCATGCTTCCAACTCTTTCCTGGGTTGGCAGATCAGAATTTACCTTTCAGCCTCTTTCTATTGGTGATTACTGAACATTAAATTTTTGATAATATCTATAATGGATACTGTAAGGGTTAGCATAATTTTCATTCAGGCTGTAGAGAGATTTTCTTTGCTAGCTATGCAGTCAAATTCAACAGTGTTCTGAGTGAGCATTTCTGTTTCTACCCCAAGGAGGCTGGATCTTCTGGGACACCTAGTTTTAGATAGTTACTGCTGTGTTACTGCTTTAGGTTCGTTCAACAGCTTTTCTTGAGGTCGCATCATGCACTGGCTTCAATGCAGCAAACCCCTTCCTCATTTTAAAAATCTCTGCAGAAGACCTAGCAGCCCCACACTGGTAGCATCTGTACTCCTGTCGTGGTTTGGCGAGGTTGGGTGCTGGAAAAGAACAGGGGTGCACAAAATGGCTGCTGTGAGGAGCTGCAGGAATTCTCTGGAGCTCAAAAATGTAAACTATCCAAGGCCAGAATCATTGTTGACAGGGGCCAAGCCAGTAAGAGATAGTCACAGCGCCTCTGAGAATCACATATAGGAGAAAACAACCCGGAAGCAGCTGCATTTTGCCACCGGAGAAGGGAGTGAGAAGATGTAACGAGCTGTACAGACACCAAGGCCGGGAGGGGGAGTGGGCACCCCAGGTGCGGAGAGAAAGATGCCCCTGCAGCCTGTGGAGAAACCCCATTGTAAAGGCCGAGACCCCACCTGCAGCCCGTGGAGGGGCTCCACGCTGGATGGAGCAGGTGGAGACATAGAGAAGACGCTGTGACCCTTACGCTGAAGCAAGCCCCTGCCAGCACTTGGAACCTACAGAGATGAGCGAGAGAGAGAGAGAGAGAATTGCACTGGTACAGGTTTGCTGGGGGAGGCTGGTGTGCCCCGTGTGAGGACTTGGACTGAGAGACATTGTGATTTATTGCTGCCCGCCACAGCAGGGATCCAGGCGGAGCAGCTGATGAGACATACGGAGAAAGTCCTGGAGGACTCTCTAGTGCATGGGACCCCACAGTGCTGCAGGGGGAGGGGGGGAAGAAGGGAGTAAAATCATGGCTAAAGGGAATTCTGCTTAGAATGGAGGGGTGGGGGGAAGGTGCTACTGAGAACCCCATTTTCCCCAGTCCCTGCCCCCCCTGTACTGCGAGCGGGGGGGAAGAAGGGAGCAAGATTCTGATTAAAGTCTGCTAAGAAGGGAGTGGTGCGGGGTGTGTTTTTAAGATCTGGTTGCATTTGTTTTAAGATTTGATTGCGCTCCTGACTCCGGTTCTTCACTGTTCTTTCTAGTGTAGTGTAATAAATTAGAATAGTTCTTTCCTGCACTGTGTTGAGTCTGTTTCGCCCATATCGTCGCTGATAAAATGATCTCTCCTTGTCCTTATCTTGACTCCTAAGCCTCTTAATATATCTTTTCTCCCCTGTCCACCTGGAAAGGGGAGTAAAAGACTGGTTTTGGTGGGCATCTGGCCTCCAGCCAGGGCTAAACCACCACAACTCCTTACTGTGGTAGAACAAGTGGTTTCAGTGCCTAGAAAAGTCATCTTCTGTTTTAATGCCCCTTCTCTGTTAACAAACATATTTCAAAACATATACAACCATACAGTCAGTTGAAAATAACATTGTGTAACTGATACATACTCAAAGCATTTCATCTCAAGACACCAATGTGCTCACTACCAGTTGGGGACACTGGTTAAAAAAAATACCACATGAATTAGATTCAAGCATTTTCTCTACAACTTCCATCACTGCATAACAATACTACTTCTTCATTCTGTCTGTTAAATGCAAACTTCTAAGCCATCAAATTTGACTTCCATTTGCTGATGAATAGCTGTTCCCAGTAGAAAGATGCACAAGAGAGTTGTAGATTTACAAACTTCATCCTGCAAGAACATCACAGCCTAGCAGGCAGAAATGGTCTTCCCCGGTTTTCTCAGAGAAGTTGCAAGTCCAATTTTCTTGAAAAAATCCATACCTATTCCTTCTTTCTCTCTTGATCACACTAGTTATATGTATTCAGTACTTTCAAGAGAGCTAGTAACTGACAGTATTTAAATTAGAAGTACGGTGTTGTCAGGTCTAAAATATTCCTGATGGTGTAATGAGTTAGTGCAGTGCTTAAGAATGCTTGGGAAGATGGCAAATCCTCCTCTGTTCTAGCCATAAGTACCAAATCATTCCTATTCCCCCCCCCTTTTTTTTGTACTTGGAAAGAGTGGTAGAGAACCTTTAATGCCTTTTTTTTTGAATGCTGGGGACTCTAGTCATCCCCAGCTTCAAATGTGACAAATTAGACAAGTTATTTTTAATCCCATAAAGGACTCAGAATTGTTCTCCTTTATTCTGTGGTAGGATCTATTATGAGGTGAGAAATTTGAAACCAGTTGTTTTCTTTTTACCCTTTTCTAACTGTGTCTCCAAGAAGTGGGTAAATCTTTCACATCCCCTTGTAGGAAAAGTGACATTCTAAATCCTTCAGCCCTTCTTACTTTGGAGGAGGATGGAGATTAACTTCAAGGCAAGCCTAGAAATTTAAATTTATTCCCGTGGGGCAGGGATCACAATCCCATTGTAAGCTGGGAGGGGATGTGTGGTGTCTGGATGCTTCCTCATACCTGGGTGGCAGGGGCTTCAAAGCCTTCCCAGTCTTGCAAACCCTCCTTCAGGGGAATTAGTAAACCCGTTTCAAACCCTGAATCACAGAAAGCAAAGAGGACAGGAAGAAAGGTGAAACACCGTATTGGAATGCAAAACATCTGGGAAGTGCTGTTGCTTACTTCTGGAAGGACACAAACACCTCCTCATTGTCCAGATGAGACAAGAGTTTATAGGTGATCATTCTGTCTTCAAAAATGCCTTCTGAATTGGTGAAATAGGGGATGGGAAAAGATGGAAGGGGAAAATGTTGCTTCTCTCCTGAAAAGGGAGGTACTGAAAAGGTGGCCTTCCTGTCCTGGGCAGGGGACAGGGGCTTGTGTGGCAAGGCTCTAGAGATGAGGGAGAAGAGTCAGGGGTGCTGGTAATCTGAGAACAGAAGAGTGCTCCTTGTCAGCCCTAGTCACACAGCTCATGAGCCACAAGCTGCAACTGTGTTTTAGACAGGAACCGAACCCTGTCTGTGGTGGTTGAAGATACAGGCCTCTTTCCCCAGGGTCTGCCAAACCTGTGTGAACAAGTGAAGGTGAGTGTCCAGGAAAGTTATTGATCAAACAGGGAGTTGCCTAATGATATTTGGAACTTTTAGGGTAGAAAATCCTGAAAAACAGGGAGACTGGATCACTCACAGGGGTGAAATAGATTTAACAGTTTAGATGGGATCTGGATAGTCTGGATCCCACCCCTAAGAGGTGTGTATCTGTGAAAATCCCAGTTCGTGGTCTCTGATGCAGTATGAAAAGGAGCAGAAACATAATTTCACTGTTCTCATTTCTATTTTAATTTCTATTTGTGATATGCTGTTATCATTTTGAAACCAATTTCACTCAGTCTCCACAGGATGGCTCGAAAGCTTGAATCCTGTGGCTCAGTCTAGAGCTGACAGCACTCTAGAGACACATACGGTGACTTTTCATATACAGTCAGCCTATCTCTTCAGTTCAGGCACAGCTGAAGCATTTCCCTTCACCCTTCAAATCCTTACTATTTTAAAACCTTTGGCAAAATGCCACATCTATGAAAAGAAAGTTCCACAGGGGCTTAAATGAAGAAATAAAAAGCTCAACTATTAAAAAATGGAAATGCAATGCTGAGTTTTATGTACATGAAATTTGAAAATTTTATGCATTAAATTCAGCCAGGGGAGAATATGCTGCAAAATTACTTCTATCATCATACCTTTAGATCATTTGCCGTAGGTAAATTGATAAGAATTACACCTACAAAAATATTACAGCAGGACAAGTTAGGGCTTGCTACATCTGCATTTCAGTAAGCCACTGAATGACACCACATTTCAGATGCTTGCTTCTTGCTGGCTTTAGATCATGCCAATATTGGTCTCCTTTGCCTTGCTGGCTCACCACGAAGTAGGGGTGGTTTTAAGAACTGTTGTAGTGTGTTAATTCTCCTTAAGATTTTTCTGCCTCCACGAGTCTTCTGCAGTTAAGAGGTCTAGAACTGTAAACAGAATGGAGCTGAAACTTTGTAAACTAGTCGTTTAAACTGTCCTGCACCGTGCTGCTGCATTTCTAAATGTGCATGCAGCACTGGCTGCAAACACATCGATATTTTTCTGGTATACAAGCATTTGATGCTCTTTAGCAAACATAACTATTATAATATACAAAATCAATTCTGACTGAATGGCAAGAATTCAGTCTCTGTACTGTGTGAAGTGTAGTACCAAAATGTGATTTATAGTCAACTGAGAAGCCATTTAGCCTTTAAGTGCTGCTTCATACTCTCATAAATGTACTTGGGAGCTACTCCCAGATACTCTAGCGAGGCTTTACTCCGTATTTTCAAGATTGGTTCAGAACTACTGGGAGCACCGAAACAGCAAGGATACAGTCTATCTCTTCAAAAGTGGTTGAGGAGTTGGACCAGATTAGGCTAAGCCAGAGTATGCTGCAGGGGTCCAATCTTGAAAAGTAGACCTTTCTACTAAAAAAAAAAAAAAAATCCTTGAGGATTACTGCAATGAATTTCACCTCAGAGGCATTAAAGCATATCCAGCAGCCAAAGTATTTCTTCACAGCTGCTATCCAGAAGAATCGGTGAAGTGCTTCAAAAACTACGTCAAATAATTTCCACAGCAAGTTTTGGGATCTTGTGGGGGGTTTCTTTCCTGTACTTTTCCTGAGATTTTTTTAATACTGTTTGGAGAAATAGCTTTCTTATCTATCACACTGCAAGGTGGCAGTCACTACCCTGTAGGATTCTAAAAGAAACATTTACCCAGGTGATCTGGCTCCATGAAAAGACCACAGGAATACCTGCAGGTTCTTGTTAGATCCATGTATTGGGCTTCTGTGGCAAGGTTTTAGTAACAGGGGGGTTCAGGGATGGCTTCTTTGAGAAACTGCTAGAAGCTTCCCCCATGTCCAACACAGCCAATCCTGTCCAGCTCCATGACAGACCCGCCACTAGCTAAGTTAATTTTCTTCACAGCAGCTGGTATGGGGCTGTGCTTTGGATGGGTGCTGGAAACAGTGCCAATAACACAGGGATGTTTCATTATTGCTGAGTGGTGCTTCCACACAGCCAAAGCCCTTTCTGCTTCTCACCCCACCACACCAACGAGCAGGCTGGGGGTGCACAAGGAATTGGGAGGTGACACAACCAGGAGAGCCGTCCCCAGCTGACCAAAGGGATGTTCCATACCTTATGGCATAATGCGCAGGATATAGCTAGGGAAGATAGCTGGAAGACAAGTATCATGGCTCAGGAATTAGCTGAGCATTGTCTATGGATAGTGAAATGCTATGCATCACTTGTTTTCTGTATTTTTTAAGCATTATTAGTATTATCAGTATCTTCCTTTTCTCTCCTATTAAACTGTCTTCATCTCAACCCCCAAAGTTTTACTTCTTTTATTTTATTCTCTTCCCCATCTGATTTGGGAGGGGGCAGAGAGATCAAAAGGCTGAGTGGTTGCTTTGGCTGCATGCCAGATTAAACCACAACAGTTCAGGTTGGACATAAATAATTTTTTTATGATGAGGGTGGTAAGGCACTGGAACAGGTTACCTACAGAAGTTTGGGATGCCTGAAGTGTTCAAGGTCATGCTGGATGGGGCTTTGAGCAAGCAGGTCTAGTGAAAGATGTCCTTTCCCATTGAAAGGGGGTGTACTAGATGATGCTTGAAGATAGCCTTCAACCAAAATCATTCCACGATTCTACAACATGGAATCTAGTGAGGCTTGACCACACATTTTATGGCTGCGGCTGTGCAGTGCAAAGTACAGCGAGTCAGTTCTAACTTACTGTTTTGGTTTTCCATGCAAGGATTTGATAGTGCAGGGGGCAGGAGGGGTGGACACTACAAGAGTGCCTTCTGTGAGAAGGTGCAAGAAGCATGTTGGAGAAGCTCATGGAGGACTGTCTCCTGTGGGAAGGACTCCAGGCTGGAGCAGGGTGAGAGTGTGAGGAGTCCTCCCTGTGAGGAAGAAGGAACAGCAGCAACAACTCATGATGAATTGACCCCGACCCCCATTCTCCATCCACCTGAGCCACTGCAGGGGAGGAGGGAGAGAATTTGGGAATAAAATGGATCCCAGGAAAAAGGGAGGGGTGGGGAAAGGCATTTTAAGATTTGGTTTTATATCTCACTACCCTACTCTGATTTGTTTGGTAATTAATTAATCTTCCCTACTTTAGTCTCTTTTCCCCATGACAGTGATTGGTGAGTGAATTCTCCATGCCCTTATCTTGACCCACGAGTCTCCTGTCCAACTGAGGAGGGCAGTGATAGCATGGATTTGGTGGGACCTGGCATCCACCTAGGGTCAACCCATCACAGTTCTATACGTGGTCCTGTAGCAACGGACTAAAGCACTTCTATGAAAGCCTGTAGTTAGGAATTTTAAAGCTTGTAGCCAGTCAGCTAAGTAATGAGAAGTTTGAGACTGACAGTTACTAGATAAACACATGGGATGTCTGTAGTCAATCAAAGAATTAAGAAGCTTACTCAGAATACATGTTGTGTAGGGAGGGTTATGTGCAGACCAGAAAAATCCAAATACAGGACATAAAGATATATAGCCTAAAGCAAGCACATGTTGCTGGTAATGATTGGCATTTGCCTGCATGTTTACCCTATAGAAAAAATAATTAGCCAATTAGACAACATATAGCAGAGGCAGAGTACAATATGGTAGCTAGCAAAAGGATATTTGGTATGACCTATGAAGGACTGATTAAATGTGTGCAAAGAGGACTTGGATTCTATGGATTCAGATTGCTGAAATCACTGCTGTATTTTCACAGTGCAGTGTTGTTTGGTGTCTACCATACACATTTCTGAACAAAGAAACCTCTGTGAGAATTTCTGTGCTCATCTGAACAGTGGGGCTAGGCAAGGATAAGCAAGCTGGGCCATCAAAACAGGCTCTGGAGCTGGGTGATGTCAGGAACGCCTTAGGGGAGCAGTAGTTGGTTCCTGCAGTGCTTAGAGTCAGTAATCCCTCAAATATCAAAAATTTTTGAGGAAGACCCCTGCAAAAATTATCTGGCTTGTAGCCTTCCACAATTAAATAAACTGATTAATTTTGGCTTAAGCCACCTGAATGTAGTTGTCTACTTACAGGTTTCTATATGTAAGCTGAGAAACTAATTCAGTAGCTTAAACATAGGCATCTTTTGTCATTATAGAAACTGTGGTGTACCCTGTCAGACCACAGTCTCCCACTTCAGAAGTTACTGGTCTTTCCTCCTACCTAGCAATTACAACTTAATGTCTTAGGGGTCCCAGGGTGTCTCAGGAGATGCCTATGTTTAGGTAAATAAGTTGAGCCCATGGCAGTTCAAGGACATCTGACCAATGTAATACATGCAGTCTAGAGAACGATACAGCTCACCATAAGGTAAGGACCAAGGAGAGATTCACCTACCCAGATGTGTATGTCAGATTCCATCTCCAGCAGCCCAGTCTGGGACAAGAGCATGAAAGTTGCCTATATTGCACAGGGGGCTCATTTCAGCTGCCCGCATATAGTTGAGATGACTTTAGGCTAGGTCCCTCACCTGTCTTCCATTTAATATTCTGAGACAGCACAGGTCTCCTGTCAGCTTTGGGTAGATGACAGTGACTCTATGGCATGAAACAATGGTGGTCAAATGACACAATCTACCTTCCTGTGGGCAACCAAATGTGAGAGATCTATGTCATCATAGATCTGGAACAGGCTGCCCAGAGAGGTGGTGGGTGCCCCGCCCTGGAAGTGTTCAAGGCCAAGTTGGATGGGGCCCTGGGCAACCTTGTGTAGATCCAGGCCTGGAGGTTGGTGGCCCTGCCTGTGGCAGGGAGGTTGGAAGTCCATGATGGGGTCCCTTCCAACCCATGCCATTCTATGATTCAGTGATTCTATGATCCTATAATGGCAGTTGGAAGTCAAACAGGGTATCTTCATACATTCAGAATGGTACCCAATGGCATGTGTAAGGATGGGAGTCCTGACCATAGTGGCTGTTCATCTGTCCAGTTACAGAGTCTGCTATGGTCAAACCTCTGTGGGTCCTGCATCATTCAGCTCTTGTTGAAGATATTTAGGTGCCTGAACCTCAAACTGAGTCTCACTCTACTGGTTCTCTGATAGAATTTTTTATGTTAATACGATTAATAACATTCTTATACATTATATATCTACTATCATAATTAATATAAGGCCTTGCTTTACCCACATCAGAAGTCCCAGGAAGTACAATTTTTGAGCAATAACAAGGCTGTCTCTTCCTTAAGTTGAAATTAGAGACAATATTTTTTAACATTGTCAGAATCTCAATACTGCTTCTTGAGCAGGAGCCAGACTGAGACATGGTTTAGGTTTACTGCCCTCTTTAAGTGCTGGACTTACAACCTCTTCTTCAGACCAAAATAGCAGGGGCAAATCAAGAAGCCGTATGTGTTATCACTGACTTCAGTTCTGTTTATGTGGCTATTTTGAATTTTCCCAAGTGATTTTCTCAGTGATTAGATTTCCACTAGCCACTCTGATTCAAACTCTACAGTGTCATATCTGCTGCAAATCAGAGAAGGATGAGTGATATAATAAGGAAGGAGGAGCTATGCAGCAGTTACAATGCCGGTAGCTGAATCTAGGAGTAATAAAAATGCCACGGTGATTAAGCAACACATGTTGGCACAGCAATGTTTTAGTTCTCTCCATCCAGTGGGTAACTTCAGAAAATATTAATATTTGCAGGATTCTAAGAAAAAAAAATTATTTGGTATCTGCTCAATGGCTGTGAGGAAAGTCCCAAATCGTGGCTGAAGGGACGATTGATTAGGCTTTCGTATATGTGTATTTGGGCTATATGTAAGAAAGTTAAGCAGGCTAATTCTCTAAAATCATCAGACCTGTTGGAAGGCAACTGCTGCTTGGTACGAGCATCTAATGTAAGCGTTTTCCCAATATAAATCTTTGACATATACTGCTCATTTATATCTATCTGGAACATAACCCATGCAAAAATTCAGCTTGAAAAAATGTTTTGGAGTCCATGTAACTACATTCAAATACATTAATTGCTGGAAGAACCTACACCCTTACCAGCACGGTGCATGTATTCTTCAGCTAAACCTGTTGGGTTTTTTAAATTGCAAATAATTTTCTTTGTAGCAAAGAAGCTTTCATATGTACACAGTGAGGCTGTCCCACCCATAGGGAGGAAAGCAGACCCCTGGCATTATGAAATACCCTTCACAGGGGGTGGCAGTAAGTGCGTTTTAAATCTATCAGGCATTATAAAATTGTACTGCAGTTAGGTGTCACCAAACACTTCTTCCTTTTGGCTCTTCACAGGGGAAGTGGTGGAAAAACGATATTTACTGGACCAACTTCTTTCTTAGATAGCAAGGGGTAGCTATTGAGTGAGCTGCACATTTTAGGTCATGCTGTTAGCAGAGAAGGTGTTCATTTGGGCAATTTATAGTCACAAAGGCAGATATGGCACTTTTCTACAACTTCTTCATAGATATCAAGAAAAGTGGGTTTTTTACTTTTTTTTTTCTTAGCATTTAAAGTCCCATAGGCCTGACTTTGAGCTGACAGAGGTTCACTGAAAGGAAGGCATCTGTGTCTTCATTATTTCTATCTTCAATTTAAATCAGTTCTTAAAAAGCTGAAAATTTTGAGGAAGATGATCTACTAAACACATCCGCTTATTTTTCATGCCTTTTTTTCATTGCCTCCTGAGTGTCTACTTTCTGTGCACAATGGCTTTTCTGGGTGTTCCCTGACAGCAGATGTGCTGCAAGGGCAAAGTATGAATGCCTGCAGTGTGCAAGACTTGTCTTAGCGTGTTTGCTATTATTATTTCAGCAGGCCAGCAGCAGTTTCCAGAAGATCACAAGGGAAAGCAGGAAAACAGTGATTTCTCCAAGTGTGGCAAGTATCTCTGAAAAAAGCACAGCAAAATTTCATGCTGCAGGGAAGGTGTGTTTCTCAAGGCTAAAGGCATCTGCCAGACCCATCTCACAGCTGTTGGCACAATCAGCGCTGTAAGACCCTGAGGTCGGTGAATCCAGTCTCCAGAGGTTGCAGCTGTACTCTAGTCTCTTAAAAATGCTGACAGGCTTGACTTGGTGGCAAAGGCTCCTCCTAGTTTACAGTCTTCAAGCCATGACCCTTACCCACTCATGACCCAACTGGCAAGGCACTTCATGTTTGCCTGTAATAAGGTGTTGACATGACCCTCTGTAGCCCCCCCCAGGGTTAAGACAAAATATTTCAAATTCTAACTCCTCTTCTATAGCGATCAAAAGGGATCAGGTATCTCATTTCACATGTATCATTGCTCAGCTGCATCCTGCCCTCCCCCCTTTCCTCACCTAAGTCCCAGGCCATACTATATTTAACACAATCACATTTTCCACTTGTCTCGTGGAGAATGTCACGCTCCACAACAGCATATTGCACATGCTGCAGTGCTGCAACAACAGTGCTTCAGAGTAGCCTCTTTAAGCAACAAATTTCAGCTAAATAACAATGAACAAGTGGCCATTACTTAAAAAAATGTCAGAAGGATCTTTACCGTGTCTTTTATCAGCTTTACCTACACCATGACATAATAAACCTGGGTAAATAGTGAAGCCTTGTAGTAAAGCTTGTTTCTCACACTATGGAATAGCAATACTGGTAAATATCTGTAAAAGCCCTAGTGTGGTGTGATGGATTTTGCTGGGATAGAGTTGATTTTCTTCATAGCAGCTGGTGTGGTGCTGCGTTTTAGATTTGTGCTGAAAAAAGTGTTGATAACACAGGGATGCTTTTGTTACTGCTAAGCTGCACTTACACAGAGTCAAGGCCTTTTCTGTTTCTCATACCACCAGTGACTGGGCTGGGGGTGCACAAGAAGTTGGTTGGGAGGGAACCCCAATTGACTGGAGGGATATTACATACTGTATTGCTCAGCAATAAAACAAGGTGGGGAGGTTGTTGAGGTTGCTGCTCAGGGACTGGCTGGGCATTATAGAATCATAGAGCATACTGAGTAGGAAGGGACCCATAAGGATCATCGAGTCCAACTCCTGGCTGCACAGAGGACCAGCCAAGTCAGAGCATGGGACTGAGGGCATCGTCCCGATGCTTCTTGAACTCAGACAAACTCTATGCTGTGACCACTTCCCTGGGGAGCCTGTTCCAGTGCCTGAGCACCCTCGCAGTAATGAACCCCTTCCTCAACCCAGCCTAAACCTCCCCTGTCGCAGCTTCATGCTGTTCTCTAGGATAGAATCATAGAACATACTGAGTTGGAGGGGACACATAAGGATCATCGCTTGTTGAGCAATTGCTTTAATTTGCCTCACTTGTCTTTCTCTTTATTATTCTCCTTTTAAATATTTTAAACTATTATTTACATTCTTAAACTGTTCTTATCTCAACTCATGAGTTTTCTCACTTTTACCTTTCCAATTCTCTTCCTCCCCCATCCTGTTCGGTGGGGAGTGAGTAAGTGGTTGTGTGTTGCTTAGTTGCTGTCTGGTGTTAGACCATGACATACAGGTGTAGGTATAAAACTACATAATTGTGTCTTAGCTTATGCCTTTTCACCAACAGAAACACTTATGCTACTTTAAGTGGGAACTCAGACCCATGAGAAGGTCTCTGAATGGTAGCTAGTGCCAGCTGATCTGCAGTAATGGTCCATCCAGGCATTTTTGGTACGTGGCTTGACTAACCTTCTATGACAAAGTGACTCAGTGGATGAGGGACAGGTGTGGGTGTTGTCTACCTGGACTTTAGTAAAGCATTTTACATAATTTCCTACAGAATTCTCCTGGCAAAACTGGCTGGTCATGACTTGACTGGGTATATACATTAAATCCAGTTGGCAGGTGGTCACAAGTGATCTTCCCCAGGGCTCAGCACTGTGGCCAGTTGTGTTAATATATTTGTCAATGATTTGGACTTTCTGTTAGATACCAGGATTACATATTGTTTATATCTACACTTACACCAATATCCACTAAAACGTCTCCTAAACTCATCTAGCCTTTCTGACTAGAAAACATCAATAGTGAAGGTTTCATCCCAGGTGATTGTTGAAAGAACAGATAAGACTGGTCCATGTGATAACCAGGAGACTTCTGGTCCCTGGAGCTGCAAGAGAAAGAAGGTGGAAGAAAAGTCTTTGTCAATCCAACTGGGTGACTGCACATCAGTGATCCAGTAAAAATGTTTTCTAATGGGCTCAGGAGTGTAAATCCAAGCTATGATTCACATGTGTTAAAAGAAGGAAAAAAGTAATTATAGTTGTCAACATATATTTTATACATCAGCTAAAGAAACAGCCTCAAAACTGTTGCAGTTACCATGCCTCAGACAAGTTTACAAACACTGCATGGAACACTTCTGAGAAAGTTGTGTACACACATGCATGGCATATTTCTAAAACACTGGTGATAAAACCAGTGCTAAGTGGTGATAACTTGAGATTGCCATTACACGAGACCAGTGTTGGTTTCTTTTCTCCTATGGTTAGATTTTACCTAAAATTCTCTCACACAAGACAGAATGTGTTTTTAAGCCCCCAAAAGCTGACACAACTTTGGTTGCTATCATTCTGTCTGCCATACTTATTAGAACTATTTAATTGCTTCTTTAAAATCCCCAATCTGTAACCATCCTGACTTTTACCTAGAATTAAAGCTTTTCATGGCACTCTGAGAAAGGAAGGGAAAGCGAAGACATCACTAATGTGAATGTGAAGTTTTGGAAAGGGATTAAAGGCACCACAATAATACAACTTGCTGTGGTGCTTGCACCACCTTCCAACAGAGGTTTGTCTCCAGAGCTCAGGACACTAAAGATGTCACGGAAGGGATCTCATTAAATATTCAAGGTCAGAAGATGACTTTTAAAACAGGTTCAGATGGATAAGGCACAACTTTCTTTAAATGACTGCTGAAAATTTTTGGAGATTAGCCTTTCTTGCTGGTAAATTAAACCCCAAGATAGTATTAGAGTGATTTTATCTTAGTAAGTGTGTCATCCAAATGGGTAGGTTCAGAATTTTCCAACAGCCAGTATTTTTGGTCAGAAATGTGGCTTTACCAAAACCACATCTTTTTTCTAGAAATGTACATACTGGATTTGATACAGATGGAATTTTCATATGAAAAATCAGAGAGCTAGAGTAGCCTAAGGCATGACAGCCTTCTGGCCTGGCTCACTTATCTGACTGTGGGAAATGAAGACTGAGATTTCTGGATGTGCATGACTCTCCCTGAAGACGTGAAGATGTGTTTTCTACCTGCAAGGAGAGCTCTTCTTTCACCCAGCTGTGCTGGGATGAATTGTTTTTTCATCTATAAACAGAGAGAAAATGCAGCTTGCTCTATGTCCCCATGGTCCTAACTCACACATACAGAGCTACTGCCAGAGAAATGCAATGTGACAAGAGCACCAACATACAAGAAAAACCCCCAGAGTTCATGGCCCTGGTTGGAATACAGCAGAGTACACTCAAACATTGATCTGCCTTATCTCATTTGATAGCTGATTGCATCTTAAGATTGCAACCAGACACAGGATGGATGGAAAAAACACTTGACAGCAGACACCCTCAGAACATCATATCCCAAAGATGTAAAAGACTACAAATGGAGTAGAAACTCAGGAAGGAAAAAGTATTTCATTTTTCCTAGAGAGTGACTGACCATGAAAGCACAGACTCATTCTAAAGAAACACCTTGTGAACAGTAAGAATGTGAGACTTTTGCCTCCACATATTTTATCTCTTCACAGGAGTGCAGCCGTTTCAGATTTTCTCCAGGTATTCAAAACTGCTAAGTAAGCATGCCATTGCAATAAAAGAACATGCTGTAGCAAAGTAATAAATGTGACTCTCTTAACAACTCTGTTATCTCGTATGACCAGGCACAAGAGTAGATAGCACGATCTAAGTATCAGTGTGCCTTGCGCGAAGGGTATAACAAGCTGTAAGTCACACTCTTTGAATTATCATATATCCATTTGCAGTGTAACCACCCTCCCTGAAATATATATATAGCCAGTCAGAAATTAAATTTTAAATTTGTCATGGAAAGTTTATTACAAAAAATGAAGCCTTATACCTGGTGGAGAAGGGTCAACCATGATTTCCTCCAGTGCTGCAAAAATACCCTTTGTAATTGTACTGCCATAAGTGAACACTTGCTACCTTTGTGCTCTGCACCCCGTTGCAAACTATCATGACAGATGTGATTTTCGTACCTTGTATTGCAGGAACACCTGACCTTCACATTAATGTCTTCATACTGAAAGCCCTTCCCTACTGCAATACTTAAAATTCTTTTGTCTGCTTGGTTTCTGTCTGATTTAGGTAGAAGGTCCAGGGTTCATTCTGAAGCAAAGCAAGAACACTTTTCAAGTATTTCCTACACAGCTTTCATTTTCATATGCATGAAAGTTATTCTCAGACGTACTGTATTGTTTGTAGCAGATACAGTCATAGATAGTGCTGTTAATCTTTCTTTTCTGTTCACATTTTACATTAAAAATCCAATTACAAATAGCTTTAAGTAGATTAAAATTGTTACTTTAAAGTCAACCACCTATTGTTGATAGGTTGCTTTAAAAACAGTGTTTGCTGCCTTCCAAAATACAATATAGTGATTTTCTGTAGTTATGTAACATGCTTATAATATTCATTGATCATTACCTAGCCTCTTACAAATTTATTTTTATTCTTTATACTAAGCCTGTTAGAGACTGTGAAAAGAATAACATTTATCTTCTTTACCATCCCCCTTCATCAACCAGACATCAGGTTTTTTATTATTTTTTAGCTGGAGCATCTTCTTCTGAATTTTGGCTGAATGAAATTTACCTTCCAGCTAGGTAAAACACAGATTATGGATGCCTTAATTCTCACTTGTATACTGTTTTAAGGGCTGAGTTAAATGACACACAAATCTTGCCCTGAGCCTTGGCCCAGGAATATACTTCACCCTAGTGTCTTCATCACTGATGTAAACTTGCCAACTTACTACAGTAAGAGTGGCAGAAGATCATGTTAGATGAAGCCAGTTGTTTTTTCACTGCTGGGTCTGGGGGATGGGGAGCTGGTGCTGCTTTTCAAAACCACTTGTGCTTTGCCTTATCTCTGGTTTTAGAGTGTAGATAATGTCTTAGGTGACGGCAAGTTCAAATCGGGATTTCATCTCCAGTGTCATTTGCTAGACAGGATGAACTGGAACCAAACCTCGAGCTCAGCTCATCCACTGATCCTGTACAGGTGACCCACAATGTCCTCCTCAGTGTAGTGGCATGGGACCTTCTTCTCCAGTCCGGAGAAGTACTGAGGAGTGGATGCACCTACAAGAGGCACGTGTCCAGCAGCAGCTTCCTCTGAGACAGTTCTGGTCCTCTACTGAGCAATGACTGCAACAGTAGTGTAAACACATATGAACTATTTAAGTAGTGGATGTGGATATCAATTTCATGTCTATCCGAGGATTAATCACTGCTGATTAAAGTCCTTATTTTCAAAGGAAAATAAGATTTCCTCTGCTTAGAAGGTATATGAACGCTATATATGCTTTTCTGTACTTTATATTCTGAAAGAGCTCCAAAGCAATATTTCACTGAGATGGAAGAGTTGGGCTTATATATGATCTCATTTGCATGCACAGTGTGCCCTGCCTTGTAAGAATATATTTGACTTGCCGCTTCCTTTGCTAATGTGTTTTACTCACTTGATATTAGAAATGATGGCTCAGAAAAAAAGATTGATTTTTTTTGTACTGCAATCTTCAATGTGGACATCTTGAGAAATATATTCCTGAAATTTCTCTTTTCATCCTTCAAAAATTGTTTGGGGTTTGGGGTTTTTTTTATGTCAGCATGTCTAGAAGAATCATGTAACTACCACTGAATGGCACAGCCGGGGAAACTATATTCTCCAGATGCAATAAAAGTTACTGTATTTTATTTCCTATTTTCTGCAGAGGAAATGACTTTTAAAAGCCTCCTATGATTTTGCAAGAACTAAAAAAGAGAAGATAAATTAGTTGCTGCAAATTGAACATTTCTGCTGCATTCATTTTGATGAAAATGTGGCAGTTTCAAAAGAAGTGAAAGAGGGGTTTTTTTTTTAATTGTGGTGTTCCCCTTTAATTAGACTTAATCAGATATTTTATAGCACACTGAATGTGCACATATGGGTGTTCAGTAAAAGTCTTATTACTGTCCTCTGTTAAAGGTACACATAAACACATATCACATTTCACCAAATCTATTGTAATATTTTTAAAGTTGAAGCAGATTTTAGTTCAGTCATGATAAAGAGCTTGGTTTTGCTTCCACACAACTACCTGGAAAACTCTGATACATTTGTAAGAATTTACAGGAATTCATAAACTTTTCATTTGGTTAACTCTGCAACCCATACTGTTGATAGCAGTAAAAAATTCTGTGCTGGAACTAGATCTAAAGAGAAAATATAATGATTAAATAGCCCTAAAGACATTGAAAAAACATTTGAATTATTCTGGTACTTTCTAGAACTGTGCCTTGTAATCCATGGCTATTGCTATTTTTCAAAAATTTTCTTGAAATGTATTTTAGAAGATGTTTTATCTGCACTGTTGACTAGCCTCTTGCCTCTGATAATTATTTGCACTGTATGAAAAAGAAAAGATTGTTCAGCTTGGATCCATGGAAACTCTGTGTAGTACATACTGCCTTTATGAGAATCTATAAAGTTTTCCTATTACATTTCATGAACTATAGATATAAAGTCATCCTGTAATACAGAATAGGTATGATATCCCTCAAAAAGACATCTTTGAAAACCTTGTAAAAGAAAGCTCTCTGCACTCCCCCTCCCCATATTCATTTATTCTACTTGTAAGGGGTAGATTTTCAAGGTATTGCTCTGCATCTGTATTTGAAAAATTAATCAACAGCTTTAGATGGATTCCATTTTCTTTGAATCATCAAGGAGAAAGTGTTTAAGGCCAGCTGTCAAATTCATTTTTCTTTCACTCAGGCTGGATAAAGAGAGCTTTGATTTTCTTGCTGGCCTTGCACAAAAGTGAATCTGCATATGAAAACACTGAGGTTTTGGAAGAGTTAGACTGTTTTGTGCATACCATGAAATGCAAGTGGCATTTGGAGTGTTGCTAAATTTTTATCATGCCAATCTGTTGTTGTACATGTTCTCCTAAAGCTATTTAAGGTCAAGCCCAAGAAAAAGTGTCTCAGTATTAGCATGTGTACATCAGCACTACTGATGCAATAGCAAAGGCAATCTATGGAATGCAACCTATTTTCAAGCTGGCATATTATTATTTTCCTTATTTATAAGAAAATGGGGGCACACATGCAGCATGGATGAGCAATCTTTTTCGTGTTTTCCACATCTCCTTGCCACCTTCTGGCCCATACAGAGGCGCTGGCACTGTTCCTCTTCTCCCTCCAACAACCCAGGTCTCTGGCTGTTGTTTCCCAGCCGCATGTCTTAGTTCCCATTATCATGTCATCCATCCCGTGCCGAATCCAAGAAAGGTTGAGGTAGAGCTGGGAAAACCTTTAAGGTGAGTCTACCCCCCTAAGTCCATCCTCTAGCTAAAAGGTAGGCTCCCCTTTTCTACAAGCTAGACTCCTAACATCAGTTTGTCTAACGTATTTTTAAAAACATCCAATAACAGACTCCACAACCTCCCAGCCAATTCTACCTGTCAACATTCACTATCCTTACCATTAGAACATGCATCAAGAGGTAATACTTTGAACTCCCCTGATTCTCTTTAATTTTATAAATTTTGTATTATTTTCTCAGTTTTCTTCGCTCTTAAAAAAAAATAATCTTTGAATCCCTTTTTTAATTACAGTCAGGAACTGCTTTATGCCATCTAAATCCTCTAAAGTGCCAAGTGGAGCAGGGGGAATATTTTAACTGGCCTATATTTAAGACTCCCATTTATACATCTTCGTATAATGTTTGCCTTTTTTGCTGAATGCTGATTCATGCTCCTCTTCTCATCCCCTGTGATTCTCAGATCACTTTCTGTGGAGCTGATGTGTGTTGCTCAGAGATGTGCTGGACACACTGCAGCATGCCTGAAGTCTAATGGAGATGAGCCAAGGGCTCCTGAGGTAATAGGAAACACCAGGGAAACACTGGCAAAGTACATCAACGGGATTCAAACAGCTCCAGCCTCATTGGGGGCCCAACTGAAATGCCTCTCTGCAAATGCACATAACACAATAATGAGTGCACCCTCAGCAAGTTTGCCAATGACACCAAGCTGTGCAGTGCGATCAACAGGCTGGAAGGATGCCATCCAGAGGGATCTTGAAAGGCTTAAGATGTAGGCCCATGGGGACTCCATGAAGTTCATCAAGGCCGAATGCAAGGTCCTGTATGTGGGTCGGTACAGTCCCAAGCACAACTACAGGCTGGGTGGAGAATGGATTGAGAGCAGCCCTGAGAAGGACTTGGCGGTGTTTGTTAATGAGAAACTCTGCATGAGCCAGCAGTGTGCACTTGCAGCCCAGAAAGCCAATGGTGTCCAGGACTGCATCAAAAAGAGTGTGACCAGGTCAAGAGAGGTGATTCTGACCCCTCTGCTCTGCTCTGCTCTGCTCTGCTCTGCTCTGGCGAGACCCCACCTGGAGTACTGCATCCAGTTCTGAGGTGCCTAGCATAAGACAGACATGGAGCTTTTGGAGCGAGTCTGGAGGAGGGCCATGAAGATACTCAGGAGGATGAAGCACCTCCCCTGTGAAGCCAGGCTGAGAGAATTGGGTTTTTTCAGCCTGGAGAAGAGAAGGCTCAGGAGCGACCTTATTGTAGCTTTCCAGTACTCCCAGGAAAGTGGGAGAGGGATTCTTTTCAGGGAGAGTAGTAATAGGACAAAGGATACTGCATTTAAACTAAAAGTAGGTAGATTTAGATTAGATATTAGGAAAAAAATCTTCATTGTGAGAGCAGTGAGGTACTGGGACAGGTTTCACAGCGAAGCTGTGCCTGCCCCTCCCTGTCAGGGTTCAAGGCCAGCTTGGGTAAGGCTTTGAGCAACCTGGTGTGGTGGAGGGTGTCCCTGCCCATGGCAGGGGGTTTGGAAATAGATGATCTTTAAGATCCCTCACAACCCAACCATTCTGTGATTCTATGAACGAGCCATCTCCCTTCCTCCATTGGTTCCCAGTCAGATGCATGACATGTCCCTGCTTCTGTTGAACTGATTTGGTGGAGATGGGAAAGGTCAGACTGTTTTCACACATTTCTCAAGACCATTCTGAAGTCTCAGCTTGTTCACTGCTAGCCTTGCCTAGTCCCTCCAAGACTGATACCATCTGCAAATGCAAAAATGTGGTCTGTGGTCAATTATCGTATTGACTATAGTGTCAGTTGCTGGGCAGACCCACAGAACAGCAGTCAATACCTCCTCCTCCTTTGGCAGGGAACAGCTGATAATGACTTTGTGAATAAAATTTTCTAAACACTTTTGCACTCACTAGACCATGTTTCCCTTCTTTGCTTGAAGGAATGTAAGGCTGAGACAAATATTCACCGAGCACAAGATAATCACTGCTTCTCTTCATGCTGTAACAGTTGTTGCATTATGTCCAAATGTGACTTGGTTTCTCTTTTTCTTCCAGTTTCAAACAGCCAGCAGATCACCAGGCTGAGAAAGGCAAATTAAGGTAAACAGGGGAAATCTTTGTTCAGATCAGTATATCGCTCCCAACATCTAAGAGTAATTTCCTTAAGAACCCTGTGCACAGACCATGCTGACTGTCTGCTACCCTTTTATTAAAGGCAAGCAGTCATTCCAGATTGCTTACTATAGAGAAATTTGGTGAACCTTTGTGCATAAACTTCTTGGGGTCTGACACTTACCAGCAGGCTGAGCCAGAGGGTGTACTTCACAGAAAAAAACAGCAACATGAAAAACTATGCACAGCTAACAGGGGATAGCTGCTGCAGGTGATAATAACAGATCATGTTACAGCATCACAAGACCTGAGAACACCTAAAGAGGTAAAAGTCCAGTGATCCGAGCTCCAGCACAGTGTCCAGAAAACTTCCCAGCTGGTGGAAGTTTTCTGCTATATTTGGCATTGCCACAACTGCACCTGGAATATCAAGCTCTGCACTGGTGTGTGCAGTCCAAGGAGGATGCTGATGAACTACTAACAGTTCAAGAAAATTAAAATGGACAATATGAGGAAATTGAGTGAAAAGCTCAAACTCCTCAAACTATATAGCTGAAGAAGTTGTGGATATGCCATTGCTGGAAGTTAAGTTTGACAGGCCTTTGAGTGACCTGATCTAGTGGAAGATGTCCCTGCCTGTGGCAGAAGGGGTTGGACGAGATGATGCCTGTTCCTACTGTTGCAACATTTTGAACACACCTCTTCAAACTTACCATGCACCATCACTCAAAATGAAATCAAAATACACACGAAGTGTATGGTTAAAAATTGGATGGATCTCTGTCAAACATGAGGCCCATAAATTGAGTTGTTTGTGTATCTTAAGAACGCTTTATTAACAGCAACATTGGAAAGTGGCAGGGTTAAAGGAGGACAAGCCTGGAGAGGAGTATCTAAGATGATTTTTAACTAAAAATCCTGAGCAGTTGCTAAATTATTGAATTTTCAGGAGAAAGGATGAGACTAACATTGAGATGTCATACTTTCTGTTCACTGTTCCACACTGATAAAGCAGATTTCTGTTTGCCCAAGTAGTAATGCAATAGCATTGTGTTGGAGCTGTTCCTCTGGGAGGGGGACAATAAAGGAGATGTTTTTAATTGCTGGAGGGCTTTGAAGTTGGGTTGGGGTTTCTTCATTAGACTCAGTCATCAGTAAATTACACAGGCACACATCTACTGTCACTGATACTGTGAAATGATGGCCTCATTCCTTAGATTTTGTTACACATCACCTATTTTGTTTGGTAACAAAATAATAAAAGGTGGGGTTTTTCTGATTGATATAAACTAACAATTCTTCACTTTTTTGGCTCTGAACCAGTGAATTGGTTGATTTATGCAGTTCTGCCATTGCACCTCCCAAGGCTGCACACAGCTGAGAATTGCTAGAGAAGCAGAGATCTTCAACCCCACTGCCTTAAATCAGGCCCCATATCAAGAAGCTCTAACAGTTGGAGACCATCTTTGCATTCTTTGTATTACATGACTGGGATCCAATTCCTCATTTACTCCCACAGAATCATGCAAAAAAGTTAATTACATTGAAACCCTATGGAAAAATGGCTTTTGCCACCTTCTGACTACCTGACCTTTTCCTCACTCCTCATATTTCCCCATCTTTGCAGCACTGTGCTGTACATGCAGGACAAGGATGCATTTTAGACTGTGAGCAAGTGTGTGAGCTACATGGAGCAGAAGACAGGCAGAGGTCTATCTGTCTCTCATCTTCTTCCAGGAATCAAATAGCTAACTGCTGTCCTCCAGCCCACAAAGAATTCTCCCTACCAACCTACCAAAGATCAAACAGAGGTGGCAGACATAACTACCATCCACTCCTTAGACAAATTAGAAAGCCACAATGTGGGTCCTCACCAGCTTTGTTAAATCGTAGCAAGAGACAGGAAAGAGATTGGCCTGTGATATTCTGTAATATTGAAGATATCCATTTTATCTGGCAATGGCCATGACATTTTTCTTATCCTTTCAAAATATTGAGTGAATTCACAAATAACTTTCAATAACCCATTTGTATTCATTTTCTTTTTCTAAAATAAACTTGTCTAGGAAAAATAATGAATACCACATTCATTACAATAGAAACCTTTCACAAGACATATTCTGCCTAATACATTTCTTTACACCCAAAAAGTATGATAAGATAAATTCCATTTTCAAGCAGCTGAATGGTATTACAGTCCCATTAACTTCAATAGCTAAGCCATAGCAAGAAGCATTTCCTGTAAACTCTTTTAGTTTTGTTTGGATGAACAATGGGGAAACTTGCTGGAGATTAAAATGACATCTGTGCATTTTTTAAGAGTTTTTCAATATGTTTTGCAGTTTTGCTTTTTTCCCTAATGCATCAAAGCATAAACACATACACACACACACACACATTGGCTGTGACAAATAATAGCAAACAAGTAGTCTTTGCAGACAACTTTGATTCCAGACTAACTAATGCATTTGCCAGCAGTTTGGCAAATTTGGCTGTCAGTTGTGGGAACCATAAATTCCCTTCCATGTGGGATAAAAGGTACTAACTATAGTAACTATTGGCATGAAGCAAGTGATTAAGAGGAGTATTTTGAGAAACAGCAAAGAAACATCATTTTAAAAGTCTCATATTTGCACCTTTATATCCTAACCTGGAGAGAGTATGGACTGGTGCAAACCAGGCATAAAGTACACTATTACAAGACTGAAGTGGGAACAGTCTGAAGCCTGTGGCTCCCAATGACCTTGAAGAGGTGTAACAAAATTTTTCACATCTGTTTACCTATTGAAAGTAAGGCAACACATAAGAGAGCTCTGGAGTCTCCCATTAGGGATGGTGAATGATATAAGTTTCTTACATCTTCTGTTGCGAGCGTTTGACTTACAGACCCACTTGAGAAAAGGGCTGTTCCCAGCTCTGCTCTATTGGAGAGAACTATGAGAAAAAAATAACTTTGTAGAGTTTTCCTCAACTTGCAACAGAGTCAGTGAAACCTACAGTTGTCACACAAGAAGTTGGTTTCCTATTCCCCAAAGTAAATAAGAAGAAAATAATGGCAAAAAAGTGTTCTGGCAATCTAAACCAAAACAATTGGTTTGAGAAGTGGTGGAAGGGCTTTCATGAGTTTTCTCACACTCTATTCATACTTTCTGTTTCTTGTTCAACAGTTTAGAAAAACAGATTTCTGGCACTAATACAAAACTAGCCTAATGATCTTACAGATATTTAGAGAGCAAACTTCTACTTCTCCATGCATTGTACAGTATTTTCTTGGCTATGTTCAACACCAAATACCTGGCAGGAATAGAAGCAAAACTAATTCTATTAGTATCGTATCTGGGAGATACAAGACTTTCAAATCCAAGAGCATTCTTAATCATCTGATGTTTCTGTGGTTCTTGCCTCCCTGATCTTGTGAAGGGAATGCAAACAGAGGAGATCCTTCCAACTAGTGAAAACACACACAAAAAGCACCTGTGAGGCATGGTACAGCCTGACAGCAGGAGAACCTCTTCATACCCGAGGTCAGGGAAACAGTTCTCTTCACACTGATTTTATTTGGCAGAAACTCATGTGATCAACAGAACTCACTGAAAAAAGAAATGTCTAAATATGGCAAAACAAGGAGTTTATAGCCATGTTTAAGCCACAAATAGAAAAAAGTTACATTTGCAGCTGAAAGGTAATCAAAAGGAATTTGGGGGGCTGGCTTGCTCTATTTCCTGCACCTTAAGAAGTTTATTCTGTAAAAGTTAGTGCAGCCTGATTGGAACTGCGTTTGTGAGAGGAGTGGAGCAACATGGAAAATATCCTGGAGTAAATACAACGAGTTCTGACAGTGATTCTTCTTTTTTTCCTACACACCTCAAACACCTTCTGTGAAACACAATACACTCTATTTTCCATATTCCCTTTAGATTATAATAGAAGTATATTATTATCTGTAAGTCAGAGCACAGAGTAGCATCATGCAGCATTTCTGTTGGATGCCTGGACCCACTGCTCAAGGCTTCAGAGTGGGAGCAGGCTGCACAGGGCCTTGTCCAGTTGAGTTTTGAATACTTCCAGGGAGGCACATTGCACTTCCTCTCTGACCAATCTGTTTCCTTTTCAAAAAGTAAAAAAAAGTACATTACATATGAAAGGAATAAAATTTTTCTCACATGTTTGCACAAGTATCTGATACAGAAAAGTTCCAATGTATAGATGCTCCTGTACTACAAGTAATCAAGAAATAGTAGAAATACTATTGTAAAATGCATTCAACCACATTAATTATTTAAATCTATTGCATTGTCTCATATTTACTGCAGAGAAACTCAAGATTTCACTGGCAGCAATGACAAATTCTGCTGCCTGTTGGGGTTTTATGTCTGCTCTCTGTTCCCAGAGTCCATTCATAAAACACTGGAAGATCCAATTTTTCATCCTGCCTAGTAAGTTCGCCACCCTGTGACAGGCTGTACTTTAAGACAGCAACTTTCCAAGTGATTTCTTCTGGGAAGGTTGCAAACCACTTTGCTCAATTGGCACTTGTTAAAATCCAAAGAGTGAACACAATACCTCTGCAACCAGGATTATCAAAATTGCTCATTCCTGGAAACCTCCACAAAAAGCTTGACTCATCTCTGCAAAGAATTATGTCCCAAACATATCTCTGGAGCACAAGGACTCATTTGTACAGCCACTTAATGTTTCACCAAGGGATACTGAGCATCTCTAGCTGATGGTGAACCAATAGAAAATGAGGGTACTGCAGCATATGACCATTAGCCTCCCACACAGTATTTTGCTTGGAACAGTCCAAGATTCTCAGTTTCTTAAAGAAGTGTCTCTGTGTGCTTGCTGCAAACAAAGTCTCTTAACGGTTTATCACAATCCTAATTTCCTATTTAAATTAATGGCATGGTAGCACCATTTACTTTAATGGCTCCCATAATATGCAGTATCATTTCTTGCATAAATTGCTTCCCACAGCTAATCTGCTACTGCACAAAATGAGACCAAAAACCTATTTATTTTAATGGTATTTAATGAATAATATTTAGTTGTGCTCTGTACTTGGAAAATCTGCCACTCTCCCATCTAGCGAAGGGGCTGCCTTTATTGATATACATCTTACATAGTAAAAAATGAGGGTGGTTCTAAAGAATTTGTGGGAATTTTTATGCCAACAGTAGGTTGTTTTCTGTTAGTACTTCTGCTGCCATGTGTGATGCTCAGAAAGTTGCTAGTCACAAGGGAATGTATTGTTAAGTATGACTCATTTGTGCTAAGAGGCCAAGAAGAGAGGAAATGCTGATAATTTATACGCCAAAGTAAGACAAATGCCTTCCAACCTCAGAACAAACTGCCATGGCCACTTATTGGTAGTGGTTGTTTTATTATAACAACTGGAACTTGCCTGCTTCTCGTCCTGAAAGATGGGGAGCATCAGTGATCACAGATAAAACATGAGAACCAGCCATTTCTGGAGTGGTTTCCTTCAACAGAAAACATATTGCATCAGCCATCACATGGAAAAAGAGCTAGGAAACACTGAAAAGAACCAAATTTATATGATGAGTTCCACAAGACTTTGAATGTCATCTTGAAATGCATTATTGCACGCTTAAATTACAGTTATACCTGTGGGCCCCTGTCAACCAAAGGCCCATTTCTGTCAGGTTTTACCATTCAAGAAATCAGTATTCTGCTTGTGAATACCATACATAAGCCAGAGCCATTTGGCTTCAGGCTAGTTGGCATAAAGTGCTCTGTTTCATGTTAGCGGTCTGCTCCCCCTTGAGTTGGAGGCAGTAAACAGATGCCCAAGGACTTCAGAAGAAAATGAACCAGAGCCAAGAAATATATTCAATGAGGCTTATTCAATCTCTGATTTATTGATCTGGCACACTGAAAGGTGAAGAGATCCTACTGTGACCAATGAAAGTAACGTGCATTGTAACTTCATCTTCTCCTATTCAAAGTGCGCATTTGCTAAGAAGCTAGATTAGCTATGAACACAGATGCAGCACAGGCTGCCTCTCTTCTGAATATCACCTTCTCAAGCATTGATTATTAAATAGCTATTGTACATGTAGAAAGAGTGATGGACACCATATCCTGATGTAGTCTACTCAAAGTGAGTGTTTGCAAGTACGTTTAAGTGAGTTAGAACATTATACAGTTCGCTCTAATCTCCCACAATTGACCTTTGGCTCCAGCCTTTCCAGGTATAGAACTGGAAGAAAGGAAGGAAGAAAGGAAGGAAGAAAGGAAGAAAGAAAGGAAGGAAGAAAGAAAGGAAGGAAGAAAGAAAGAAAGGAAGAAAGAAAGAAAGGAAGGAAGAAAGAAAGGAAGAAAGGAAGGAAGAAAGAAAGGAAGAAAGGAAGAAAGAAAGAAAGGAAGAAAGGAAGGAAGGAAGGAAGAAAGAAAGAAGGGAAGGAAGGAAGAAAGAAAGAAGGGAAGAAAGGAAGAAAGGAAGAAAGAAAGAAAGGAAGAAATAAAGAAAGAAAGAAAGAAAGAAAGAAAGAAAGAAAGAAAGAAAGAAAGAAAGAAAGAAAGAAAGAAAGAAAGAAAGAAAAAGAAAGAAGGAAAGAGAATTTCTTTTTACCTTTTTCCTTTGGCAGAGTCAAGTGAATCCTAGAAAGAGACTAAAAAAGGTCTGAAAAATATATCAGCTTTGTAAGTTATTATCTCAGAGACTTGCAAATTCTCAAGCTAGGATCTTTACTGCCCTGTGGAGCTGATTTGCAGAAGAGAGCAGGTAAAGTACTCTGCTCTCACGGTAGCTTGTCATATTTATACACCAAAGAAATGCTGTGGAGTTTTAAGATATACCTTTGAGGCACCTGCATGTTCCTAGTGATTAAGGAAACTGGATGCAGTAATAAATTGTCTGCTCATTTAACGCCATCCAAGTCAACAGAATGAAGCCAGCAGAAGATGCTGCCTGGAGTTTTTAAGGTCAGGGAGACCCCAACGTGCTGCTCTCTGACACAACACACACCAGAGAGTTCCCTGCAGAAGAAGAAATTTTTCTCTGTGCTAAACAAGCTGTGACTGTCAGCCTGGGTATCCCTGGCACATAAGGACGTGTCGTCTCCATTACAATTCCCATGCAGTTGCCATTTTCCTGTGTGAATTATTTTACTGATTGATAGGAGTGATTGTTAAAGCATTGCACTTTACTACCAATCTTAATTTTAACAGAAATTTAATGATTGCAGGCTCACCATCTCAGAAACAGGGCTGGAGGAGACCTGAAGTACCGATTATGTACTGGTCAAACTGCTTGAACTGCTCGAACCCAGGGTTAAAATAACAAGGGGTTATAGCATAAGCTTACCCACAAAGACTTAATAGCTTGAGAAAGTAGCAACTTATACTTACAGAAAAGAAATCATAGCTCTCTCCAGTTTATTATATACAGTTCTTGTGTGGACTGTGTGGAAAGCTAATTTACCTCATTAGGAACAGGGATGTGATAAAAAGTATGTGATGTAAAAAAATGGGTTTGTCACAAATAGGTCATAAAACAACGCTCATCATCATAAATTGTAGTGGTTGGAGGTCCTGACACACAATTACTGCTTACTCCATTAAAATGATTGTATTGATAAAGCGTGTGTTGTTATCATAAAAGTGGGATGTTATTATATCTAGCCATCAGTATTACTAGTATTATTTCAACACTTACAACTGGTGTGTTAATTCTTTTATAAAAGACATGTTTTCAATACAATTTCTGACCTTTTTTGTATTCCTCAAATTCTGTGTCACACATGTTCAATATCCTGGCAACAACTTGTACAATTTCCTCCTGTTTCTGTAGAAGTATCATTTTAAATGGGGCTTCTAATTAGGTCAAATATGTTAAAAAAAGAAAAAAAAAACTGGAAAGGCTGAAATCCTGCCTAAATGAGGACAGCTTCTCTTTGATGTGGTAATTAAGTTTTGGTAGAGCTACAACAGTAATTCAGAAGCCAGAGTCGAGCAGAGACAGAAAATATTTAAATGGTCAAATGTTTTATTATCGCATTGAGGAGAAAGGAAGAAGAGGGAGAGAATGTAGTAGTAGAAAGAAGAAAGAGGGAAGGTAACTGTGAAGAAAAAGAAAACAAGATAACGAGGGAAAAGGCAAGGACTGAAAACAGAGATGTGAGAACAGGAAAAAAGGGGAGATGAGGAGGTGAGATCTGGAGGACAAAATGGAAAGGAAAATTAAATGGAAAGCATATGACAAGAGAGAAAATGTGGAAAATGAAGTTATATTTTAAAAGGTGTGTGTGTCAGCTGTAGCAGCATTCAAGCAGGTGAGGAAATTTGAAGCAACAGTAGCTCAGGTGACAATTATCTACTAAAGAAAGGCTCTCAGAATCTTCTGTAGGACAACTAATAAAGTGTCCATCTGTGCATGCTCACAGCTTGACTACAGGAACTTTTACCATCCTTTACAGTAATACAGTCTAAGAGCATCTGCCTGAGGTAAGTATCATTTCTTACTATTTCTCCACCGAACAGCCAGCGATATGGGAACACAGTGGATTTTTGCCATTCACGTAATGTTGTGCAATATGTTTTGCTGTTGCCAAAATCAGAACTCTGATCCAACAACTCCCAGGCTTCCAGGTCATGCTCACAGTCTGAAACAATCACTTGGAATCATCACAGGACAATAAGAAGATTGCTAGCAGGCAATCTCATCAGCAAAACCACCTAATGTATACAATTTAAAGATTCCTTTCTATCGCATCAGCTACAGTAATTATCTAAGAATGGTGCTGTGTGAAAAATACATGGCAAATTAGCAGTATCAAAAGCTTAAAAAGATTGCCAGGCAACCATCGTTTTGCATCATTCAGAGACCGGGTTGTGTGAAGGCACTTTATTCTGACTTGGATGATTACAGCCTTTCTCCATCACCCATACGCATTAGGAACTGGAAGTGGGGTTACCACCTGCTTGCTCCATTAGGAGAAAGACAATTCTTGCTTTTCATTCTCTGTTTTGAATACTCTGTGCTGGTGCCCAAGAGTGAGAGAAGAGAAAATTCAGTACTGAAGCCTAATTGCTACAGCTTTATGATTTGAACTGGAAAAAAATGTTGCACAGAAAGCAGAAAAATGCTCAGTATCCCTGGGATGAGGATATTAAAGAGCTAAACATTTGAAACTAGGCTGCATGTACATCCTTCTTGCATCTCCTGATTAGCTATTCTGAAAGATGACTGAGAGGAGAAAAATAGAGTGCCTCTCTGTACCAGAAATTACAGCATTAGTTGAAATAGCTGCCTGTTACCACTTTTGTTACCATTTTTGTGATGCTTTTGGATTTCACTCACTCTCATCATGTTGAATTTGGCCTGCAAGTTCTAACAAACTTGGACTTCAAACAGGTGCAACCATGAATCGTTCTGATGAGATTATTTTGTCTGCATCTCTTTAAGCTTAAGACTGTTGGCAAAACCAACAGTGGACAGCATGGACAAGAAGATAAGCCACATCTGGGCAGTATAAACATCTACTCTCTTGGTAGCATGTGAATCGTAACCAATTCGTTCTCAAAGACCTGGTGACCAATCTTCAAGACTGGCAAAAACAATTCAAGGCCCTCAGGGAACTTTGACATTCAGGGACATAGTGAGTAAATTTAAGATCCTGGTTCTGGTCTGAGGTCTGGATCAAAACCTGGTGTTGTGATGTCTGAGAAGAAATCATAAATATCACTTGACATGAAATTGACTTGTAGAACAAATTGTTGTCTCTCCATGTAACCCAGTGGGACAGAAGACAATCGAGAATTGTTCAGGCAGGTCCTTTACATGTCCTACAGATGAGAAGGGAAACTCATTTGGCTCCAGAATGCACTTTGGCTAATGCTAATGTTCAGTGGTAATGAAATGTGTGATTTTCATGGGATTGCAACCCCAACCCACAGAAAATTCATAGAGCACTGCTTTTAGGCCTCCTTACTTGGGTTGAAAGTCTCCTGGGGAAAAGAAACATCTTTTTGGATTTTGGATCCCACAGTTAAGTCCTAATCCCTATCTAGTTCCTTTATTATTCCTCCAAAATATATGATGAATAAAAGAAAATTAAATAGGGAAATTGTGAGAAGTAGTTGAAAATATTTCTTAGAAAAACTGAGCAGACATTAAAAACAACAGTAGACATCTAAAAATCCTTAGGAGTGTTCCACATTACAGAGGTTAGAATTCAATGTTACCAATATTTAAAGGGCAACATAGTGTCTATTGAAGTCAGCATGCATTTGTCTCCTCACTCTAAAAAAATCAGGCCTAAACAGGCTCCTCATCAATGTGCTTGTTTGAATTTCAGCCTAGAATTAGGTTTTCTTTTAATAATAAATTTATTCCATGCTTGCCATAAAACAGCAGAAGTGAATGTTCACTCACATTAAAGAATAAACCCCTAAGACTTCACATCCTTCATAATGTCTCAATTTCAAATATTTTCTCTTCTTTCACCTTCCCCAGTAGTGGATGGAAATCGGACCACTGCACATACAGCACTGTCCCACTGGACTGTAGGGAAATGTCACACTAAAAGAATTCTCAAGGCTGAGGAGACTTCTTATTTTCTCATACAAATGTGAGATAACTGAGATAGAAATGATAACATATTGAAGGGAAAAGAAGCATCCATAAGCATGGTAAGGAGAAAATGTTATTAGGACAATCTCAAGCCCAAAAGCACGGTCCAGCAAGACACTGCGCGGGCTGTTGCAGAGCTGTTGATGTCTCTATCATGGAGCTCTGGCTATTTTCAAGGATGAAGATGAGATACCCTGAGCTGTTAATGTTTTCTTTATTTATTTTTTTTTCTGTAATTTAGAGGAATACTGTATAGTACTTGAAAAAACTACCTACCTAAGGCAGTATTCCACATATATGCTTCTCTGCCTGACCAGGGAGACGATTTCACTCATGTATACCAAGAATTATTGAGCCTTCATACTAAGATACAAGTAAAGGCTTTTAAAATTGTGGTTCTGTGGTAATTTGTAATGTTCTTCCATTGTTTTGTTACAATTACTTGTGGTTTTAAATATTTCTCAGCACCATGTATAGTTTTTTCTTTATTTACTGGTTTCAATCAGAATACTTTTTCAACTGTTGAATTAAAAAAGAAACACATTTCCTAACAAGAAGGAACAAGAATCACCATGGCAGTAAATTCCCCGAACCAAATTCAATATACAGTTAGTAAATCAATAATAATAATGTTAGAAATGGGAAAAAAAATTTACTGTTTACAGTCACGTTGTATCTCCTAGTAGAAAAATATTTGTTATACCAAAATAGAAGCAAGTGAAGGAAAAACTTGCATAACAAATAATACACAATAATTATTAACTATTCAATTACTGATTACAAGAACGCTTTCTATAAAGATTGCAGATGGAGACTCAGCAATTGTAAAGGAGATAGATACACAAGAGGATTCACCCCCATATGAAGGAGATCCCTAAGTATTCTGGATAGACCAAGAAAAATTGAACACTGTAAAGTTTCTAAACTGTAACTGCTTGTTTGAGTGGTTAAATCCAGATTTTATAACTAGAGGGGACTAGGTAGAAAATATTGTGTCCTGACACCCAGTGTATATGTATTGAAATGTCATTTCTTTCACATAATTATGCTTTTCCAGAATTCTTAATTTAACTTTGGATAAGATGCTACAAGATGAATCTATCATTCTCCTTATAGTGTAGATGCTGCAAAAATTACTGCATATGGAATTTCTATGTAGTTCACATATGGAAAGTTTTACTTTGAAATGGTTCAGAACAGGATGATATGCTTTACCACCATTACAAACCATTTCCTGCTTCCAAGAAATTTCCCTGGCCATATATTAGCATCTCCTCCCACACATTAGGCATTTGTCCCAAGGGTCTGGGCCTCACGGCACAGACTATCACCCCAGTCCTAGCAGGAGATTTCTAGCAGACTCAGGAAAGAAAACAAGGCAGACCTTAATTTTCACTTCTCATTCATGCAAATACCAATCAAATGCACTTGTGTATTTTGTAGAAGCAAAGAATGCCTGTAACACACTGATTCAAAAATAATTCTCCTCAAACTCTTAGATGAGCTCATTGACAACTCCAGTCCTATGGCCATCCAAATCTGTGCAAAACTTGCAGTGACGGCTCTGAGAACAGTGTTCACATACAGCATCACGCTCTCTAGAATGCAAATGTTGCTCTCAGCCAAGGGACTTTAAAGTGATCTTGAAGGGCACAGCCTCCAAAGCAATCCAGGCAGTCCTTCAGTCCTGGCCTGATCTGTCCTAGAGGATCCCTCCATGCATCCTTACCATCACCTATGATTTTTAATATTTAGGGTAGGTCAAGGAGGGCACTCTAAGCTTTTTTTTTTTAAAAAAAAAATATTTTTGGAGTAGCCTGAAATGTATTTAGTTAACGATTAATGGGATAACAGTGGTTCAGAGTCCTAGTAATCACTGAAGCTAAACACACTTTGTACACACTTTGCATACAGGTCTTGGACTTGTTTTCGTCCGTCTTGTCTTGATTTGCTGACTACAATGCAAAAGGAATTTTATAGATATCTATTCTTCAAGTCAATGTCTGGCAAGCCTGCTGAGTACTTTTTAAAGAGTTTACTTTAAAAAAAAACACAGAAAATGATAAGTTATCTTCAAAATATTGAACTTCAGCCCATCCTCAGGAAATTAAGCCATAACTCTATGACACATTACTGCAAAGAGGATGTAATGTACCTCTACCGATTCCATTCTGTGCTTTGTTGTTGTCTTTGTTATTCTATGGTATTTCTTTTTAAGTACAGATGCTTTTGAAAGTTCACAGACTTTAATGACATTTCCATAATAGACAAAACCTGTGAATTGTGATAGGAGTTTTATAAGAGTAGTTAAACAAAATAGTTCTAGCAAAAAGCTTCAATGTTTCCTAGTTCATCATCTAAAACTGGGAAAATGAAATCGCAAAAACAGCAGAAAGAGAAATATTGTTCTTTTATATCCCACAGTTTAAAAGGAACAGAACATCAGGCACATTTCATACAGATTAAACCACTGCATCAAATATAAGCTGCATCAAATATAAAAAAGCATCATGTTCCATTTTTCCTATGGTCTTAATGTGAATTCTTTGATTCTAGATATGTATGAGCTCCTTATCTATGAGAATTAACTTCCTTGTCTCACCCTCTGCTTCTCTATGGATCATTGTGAAAAAAAAACCCAAACAACTGCACCAAGTCTGGCTGGGATGGAGTTAATTTTCCCATGGTCTCATAGTGCTGTGCCGTGTATTGGTGGCTAGAAAAGCCTTGACACCACATCAGTGTTGTGGCCACTGCTGAGCAGGGCTGGCACAGCACCAAGGCTGTCTCTCCAACATTCTCCCCCGTCATCAGTAGGTTGGTGGTGGGAAGAATCTTGGGATGGGACACAGACAGGACCCAGACTGACCAAAGGGATATTCCATACTGTATAAAATATACTCAGAAATAAAAGCCATGCAAAAGGAGGAGGAACAACAACATTCATTACTGCAACTTTTGTCTTCCAGAGCAATCACTATGTGTACTGAAGCCCTACTTCCCAGGAAGTGGCTGGACATCTCCTGCTGACAGAAAGTAGGCAACATTTTTTTTGTTTTCCTTTGCTTCTGTGCATGGGCTCTGCTTTTGCATTATTGAACTGCATTTATCTTGACCTACAAGTGTTTTTTTCAATCTTGTGTTCTTCCCCCTCTCTCTCCTGCTGAGGAGGACAGTGATAGAGCAGCTTGTTGGGCACCTGGTGTCAAACCAAGGTCAATCAACCACAGTCCTTTTTGGCACCCAACATGGGGCTTGAAACAACAGCAGTTTTGCATTAAACAAGCTATAGCTATAGTATTTATTAAGTGGCAAGTTCCTGTGCAGGTCATGGAGTTTGTTGGCCACACCACTTATCTCTATTTTGCTGAGTTTGGGAACACGTTAATGCAAAAAATTACTCTGTGCTCTGCCCTGGCATTGATGGACTTTGCTGTGCTGGGGGAGCTATCTTGTGGGGAGGATGAGGGAATACATCTGCCTGTCCCTACCCAGGATTGATTCTTCAGGTTACCAAAGCCAGCTGTTCACCAGCTGTTTAATATTACTGATTGATACTGCTAGCATATTATGGGTGAAATGAGCCCTGAAGTCACCAGCTTCTGGGTGACAGGGTGTGTGGGAGGATTTGTGCAGGTTTCTAGGGTGATTATCACATCCCATAACTTGGGACACCAGGCAAGGAACCCTTGCAAATTGCTGCACCACCCGATAGAAGGGTGCCTTGCCTACCCCAATGAAAACCAACGGCTTCTAGCACTGTGTGCCCATCGAGCCACAGTTCAGTAGTCTCAGAGAGCTGCAGTTGAGGCAAAGACTCAAAGAGCAGCAACTACAGTATTACCCCAGTAGTGAAAAAGAAGCAGTGGACAAGGAAAATATCATTAATTTGCAAGGGAGGAGGAAGAAGCAGAAAGGTTTGATCAAAAATCTGAACCTTTGATAATGAAATTGGATGAAGGACCACGAGAATTCAGATAGAAGATGGAAACTACCCAGTCCCTGACCTCATCAAAACTTCAAGACATGCAGTAAGGCTACAGCCACCAGCTGGGTGAGCAGCCTGGCTGCTCTGATGCTGGGTTAACGAGGGTGACAGTCAACAACTGGAAGGTAGAGGGGCACAACAGCTGGAATCCCTTGGTAGAAACCAGTGAATCAAGAGAGGAGTTGGAAAAGAGGCAGCAGTTTGAGCCTCTGGAGATGGCTTCTCTCGAGTGGGAGTCTTCCATTGTAGGAAGATCTTGTAAATGCCCCAGGAAAGTGGACTACCACAGAGAAAGGCATCCAGTACCTGCAGAAATTAGCAATGCTGGAAGTCAGCTACAGTGATCTGGACGATGATGAGATCTCTAAAGTTTTGGAGGTTATGCTGTGCACATAGGCTATATGGAGAAAAGTGATTCGAAGTGCCCCAAAGTCATATTTTAACACCTTGGCAGCAATGTATGGCCTAGATATGGATACACCAATGGTGGAGAGTTTCTTCTTGGCCCCAAAACTTTGAAGCCAAGAAGGCCATTAGCTTAGTGCAGTAGAGACACAAGACTGCAATCAGCAGTTTCCCAGGCATAAAAGAAATGAGTTCACCTTCAGTGGTGCTCAGTGACAGGACAAGAGGCAATGGGCACGAATATAGGAAGTTCCACCTAAACATGAGGAAGAACTTCTTTACTGTGAGGGTGGCAGAGCACTGGGACAGGCTGCCCAGAGCGGTTATGGAGTGTCCATCTCTGGAGACATTCAAAACCCACCTGGATGATGTCCTGTGCAGCCTGATCTAGGTGATCCTGCTCTGGCAGGGTTGTTGGACTAAATGATCCCCAGAGGTTCTTTCCAAACCTATCATTCTGTGATTTTGTGATTCTGTGATTCCTTGATCCTGGTGAGGAGACTTCTGGTTTAGCACTGCAAGGGTCAGACAGTGAAAACTCCAATCAGGAGCAGGAATAGAGGGTTCCTGCCTTTGTCGAGGAGGAGGAAAGGGGTGAATGGGTGTACTGGACTGTGTGCATTCGATCGCCTGGCACATCAGACCCACAGCTTTAAAACAGCTTTTCAAAAAAAGTGCTTGAGCTGCCAGGACGAGGACCTACATTCCAGATGAATGAGGACATCTGGTCATCTTAATGACTTTTCAGAGCAGAGAAGTGCCTAGTTGGCCATTTGAAACAGTTGGGTTTTCAGCAGGTTTTGAACCCAGCAGCTCCTGCTGGGAAGCCTGTTGAAAGTTTCAGAGCTCAGCCCTTAAAATTTCATTTCAAATTGAATCCAAACTTTTTATGAGCTTAAAGAAAATAAAATAAGGGGAAAAGTAGGCCAGTGAGATTTTAATGACTAAAAAATGTAAGTTTTCATTTTTATTTCCATGTCCAGATGTATTGCTGATCTCTTCTAAAAAAATTAATTTAAATATGCATGGCTTTTCCAAGACATGTTTTTATGGTAAATTCCCAGCATCTATGTGCTGAGGTTCTCTCTCTTGTTCCTACCTTTCCTTCTAAAGGGGATAAAAACTAGGTCTCTCTCCTCAGACTTTCTCAGTTCTCCTGAAACTTTCAGAAACATGGTATCTTTGAGATCTTGAAGGCAGACATTACTGAAGGAAAGCCAGTACAATTTCATAGGCACTACTTCTTTAAGAAAATCAATGAGTAAAGAATAAACAAAACCTGGGAGAGATTAGATAATGGAGACAAACTGTGAGGATTCTCTTAGAAAAAAATCCTCCTTACTCTGCTCAGATCTGGCATCTTTCTCTCTCTCTCTCTCTCTCTCTCTCACCCACCCCCACCTCCACCCCCCTCATATTTCATGTTAATAAAAAGATGTTTGGCGAGGGCAAGAATGTATCTGCTTCAGTGCTTTACCAAGCTCAGTGGGGAGGGGATTCAGACAACTGAGTAATTTTTGTAATGAATTGCTTGCATCATCCCCTGCAAAAGATTATGTGTCCCAGTGCACTAGCCCTCAGCGACATGTATGAAAATCTTGGAGGTTTGAGGCCATAGCTGAAAAAACTTAAATTCTCAGGAGATATATTTTCTGTTAAAGTTTTTTAAGTTAATACTTCAGATGTTTCAACAATAAGCTTCTGAGGCATGCAGGGTATCTCACGTATAAAGAAAAGAGAAAGAAACAATTCATGTGCCCGATTTGATCTTCTCGTTTCCCCAAACTTATTTTCTTTGCTGCTTCCAGAAAATTTAACTAGCAAACAAATTAACAATGAGTCAGTAGCTGCCTTGAAGTTCCCTTAGTTGCAAAAGCAATTGTGTAAAGCAAAATAATTCCACTTCGCACGGTTACACAGGCCAGTAGAAACAATTCAGCTGAATGATAGCAAGCTTCTCTCTCCCAGGACAGTCTTTGCCATGTTTCTGTGCATCTCCATGAAGGAATAATTACTGTAAACAATTGGTAAATATTTGTTATGTGGCAATGCCACTTCATTCCAGCTGAGACTGTAAACCCATTTATGAGAGTCCATGTACATATAAATAGCAAAGATGATCCCAGCTCTGAAGCCTTTAATATAAACCAGAAAAATAGACAAAGGCCAGGAGAAAAGTGGGACTATTTTGCATCTGGACTACTAAAGCCCAGAAAAATTATAGAAATTAATTTCCAGTGGTAATTTACATAGGCAATTATCTGTGGTTTTACATGAAGTCCTTGTTAAAAGAAAAGAAAACTCAAAGCTGACACACCAGAGCACACCACCTTTGCCATGAGCCCATCCTTTCTCAGCAAATTTGGAATTTCGCAGTTTGTTTATTTATTGATCTATGGAGAGTGGTATGAGGTTGACCCCACACTTTACCATGTTGTAGCTTGAGGTATTCAGAGTCCTATTCAAAGAACACAAGCATCTCCAAAACATTTCAGCCCCTCTTCAGATCACAGAGAAGACTACTGGGCTGTGTGGGCTCAAACTGGGAGACATGTTTTAGAGTCATAGAATCATCATAGAATCATAGAATGTGTTAGGTTGGAAGGGACTTTAGAGGTCATTCCTTGTTGAGTCTGTTTTGCCCATGAAGGTAACTGCTGAATGATCTCTCCCTGACCTTATCTCAACCCACAAGCCTTTCGCTATATATTCCCTCACCATCCAGCTGAGGAGGGCAGTAATAGAGCAGCTTTGTCTGGCACCTAGCCTCCAGCCAGGGTCAACCCACCACATTCTCCTACTGCCTTCTAGGAATAAACAGGCTACACATGGTATCACATCGATTAGCTCCAAGAGACTGAAAAACACACTGCCTCTGTCTGAAAATGAGATCAAGGTAGAGAAGAACTATGAACCCCTAATTGTTGTTTCTACAATGCAGCAATAGGAATTCACAGCTCCCAGTGCAGCACAGTGAGTAGTTTCTGATCACGTGTGGGCTATGCAAGCTGCTGAAGAGACTTCCCTCCTCACCACTTTCCCTCCCCTTTTTCATATCGGATGTGTGCCCTTTCAGAACAAAAAGAACTAAATATTCATACAATAATGTGAAAAATGAGCATTCAAAGGTGACAGAGAGCAATTCATTCTGATCAACAGAGTTATACAGTTGGGAGGGGAATCTACCTTGCTCCTTGACATCAGATCAACATTTTGTCAACCTTGTCAGACCCAGCAACTGAGGGTTCTGGTGTCCGATATTGGGGAAATGAATTATTGCCAGACCTTGACAGTTATTTTGAAACATGAGCTATGCTTGCAGGGCTAAACTGCCTTCTCCAGTTCTATGTTTGGTCTGATTCAGATTTTCCACTGGTTCACATAAGACATGAGGTTAATTCCAGTTCTCATTCATTTTCCTTGGGCTGAGAAGGAAGGCATTGCAATGGGCCATTGCTGTACCAACGCTAGCAAGTGCCGGATATGCATGAAGGAGATTGTCCACGGAAGTTTGCCTTCACTTACATGTCTCCTATTCCTCTGGAACTTTGCTAGCCAGTAGTATATGTCAGCTATGAAATACTCTGACTCTGACACTTTGCTAGGCAGTAGTATATGTCAGCCATGAAAGCCAAGCAAGGTTTAAATTCAGCCCTCCAGAGACATGTGGTTACGCCAGTAGCACTTCGCCATCACTTCTGGTCACTGACCCCTTTCAAATTTCTGCATTTTGCCATGATCCATATTTCTCTCCTTTATGTATCTGTCTTCTATTACAGTGGTCTGTGGGATGTGTCTGCGGACAGTTTATTAGCGCTCTGAGTGCCAAGCAAGTACAACTGAGCTTGGAAAGGCTGTCAAAATTATTGGCTCCACTTACATGGATGTCTGAGTTTCTTCTAAAACAGATTCTCAAGATTCAAATTTATGGACTAAGACATCCAAAATCAATGATGATTTCTCTTAAAATACCAAACTGGACCCAATTTCTGAGCAGTCAGGCATCCATGAACTGGGAGTGCACAGACACCTGGGGACAATAAATGTGCCAGTTATCCCAGGCTAAGCTATCATCAGCAAGACTGATTTAATTTCTCTTGCTGTCACTGAGACACACTGGGCTTCAAGACAATAAGCACTGGTTAACCCCATAAAGCAAAGACACAGATTAAAGAGATTGATGTTGCTTGTTACTGATGCAGTTTTATGTCATACAGACACTCCCAAGACCAACAGTGGAACAAGACTGTGGCGCGTGGTTTCCCCTCACCCCAAGAAGACACTACCATGAGAATGCAGTATCCTGCAGCAAGAGACTCACAACCAAGGTAATTGGGGCAGATTAACTGGCCTTCATATACACCTTATGGAGGCCACGCTGGCAGGACCCATCTTGCCCCTCAGACCCACCAGGGTCAACAGAGAGGCACAAGTAGCACCACAGAGCTGCTGTACTCGAGCTTCTCCTTTGGGAAAAAACAATGTTGGAGAGAGAGGCATTATGGGCAGTGGCACTTCCTCCCAGACTGAAACACTGGCTTTCCTCATGAGCAGATTTGGTGGGCAGACTAAGACATAAGCATGTCCATATCTCATGCTATTCCAACAGCCTTCCCAGCCTTTGAGACCTTTCCACCCTTGGCAGCTTGAGGGCACAGCTTAGGAAGCTTGAGTCTGCAGCAAAAGCAGTTGTGGGTTTGGCACAAACAGTAAGTCCCACTAAGGATTAGATTGCATGTGGTTGTGGACAGTTGTCTATACATATGCAAGAGATGGGAAGTCATCCCTCCTGAGTGGTTATATAAAAAGTTCTTTTACAGTTGTATATGGAATAAAAAATTACCTGCTGATCCAAGAAGAATATCCTTTTGAATTTGTATAATTTTATCTTATCCTAACTGCAGTTTTACAAAATGTTATCTGCGTCAACCAACATCCTTGCTCCAACAGACCTCTGATTCTTGGATGTTTAAATTAATTGCTTCTGTCTCATCCAATTAATCTTCATTAACTATTTGTTCTTCTTAGAAATTAAATGGAAGTGTATTTCCTAGCAACTGAAACAGTAAGGAGATACATTTGAGAAGCACTTCAGCATTCATAAAGATTTGAGCACAGGACAGAGAGCTTTGGGACTTCAGCCTGACCCTTTTGATCAGTTTCTTCCTCCAGGATAAAGAATAACCACAAGACACTAAAGATGCAGAAAGGTTCTGAGCTCACAAAAATAAGACATGGAGATTAAACTAGATACATTTTCCTCAAAATCCCTATGTGTTGTTCACAGTGGTATATTCCATAGAAAACCTTTTGCAAATTAGCAATCCCAGAGGGAGCTGCTTTAGCACCTGGACAAGAAGTGCCCACAGGGTGGCATGCAGCAGTCGGTGGCTGCTATTCATCTAGTCGATGAACAGTGGATAGCTAAAATAATTTAAACATTGGAACCACTATTTTCTTATTCATCAAGTAATGGTCCTTTGCTGATCTGCCCAATTTCATCCTCTTCCCTCCAGGTTTCGAATTATCTGGACAGAAGGAAAGCTTTGGTCCAGGGTGAATTTGGGCAGAGGCACACAGATGATTCTTTTTAATATACGGTAGAAACTTGCACTCCTGGTTAGAAAGATGTTTGAAGAAGGAGTATTTCATTAAAACTTGCATGACAGTCCAAAAGAAATCAATCTCTTATGTAAAGCTGTTTCTGGAGAGTCTTCTGGAAACCCCTTCTTCCATCAAGTCCAAGAAGGATCTGGGCAGATTGGTTGTCTTTCCCAAAGGTTGTTGTTGCACCTGGCCTGATCAGCTCGTCAAAGAGCTGCTTCTTCCTGGAAGATGGATAGTGACAGCCATTTTCACTGTGCAAGACCCAGAAAATGCACAAGAGTTTGCAACCAATGTTAATTACCCTGGTGATCACAGCAAATCTGCAAAATCTTCCAAGAAACTAGGTGTGGTCCCAACACCATAACTGAAATCTGTTCCAGCAAATTAAATGTGCATGGGACTTTTCCCCAGCTCTGGGGCAGCCCCCAGCCACCCTACAACTTCCTTGGCCTCCATGATGAGGTTGTGTCAGACAAGCAGACTGTTGGAAATCATCCCCAACCCACACTTGTCTGGGTTTCCGCTGGGACAGAGTTAATTTTCTTTCTAGTAGCAGGTATAGTGCAGTGTTTCACCAAAATGGGGGTAAGGACTGTGCCCAGCAGGATGGGTGATTAAGAGCACTGGACTCTGTGGCCCGGTGCTGATTTAATACAACCAATGTACACAGGAAGCCTCAGGAATCAGGATTGTACCCAGAATTTTCTTCTCACTTCCCAAGTGAGGTGTTAGTGAGTTGTAAGCTGGTAGGGGAGAAAATATATATATTGAGAGGCTTAGGAGTTGAGATAAGGACAGGGAGAGGTCATTCTGCAATCAGCGTCATGGGCACAACAGACTCTCTAATTTATGACACTGCACTGCACACCCAGTGACACCAGTCGGGTAATGAGAAGTG
>VZTU01003582.1:0-20141 GCA_013400835.1 Zapornia atra | reverse complement strand
TGGGGCCTCTCCATGGGCTGCAGGTGGGGTCTTGTCCTTTTCCATGGGCTGCGGGGGGACACCCGCTCCACCATGGGTTTCTCCACGGGCTGTAGGGGCATCTTTCTCTCCGGCAACTGGAGCACCTACTCCCCCATTTCCCTGGCCTTGGTGTCTGCACAGTTTCTTGCATCTTCTCACTCCCTTCTCTGGTGGCAAAAAGTGGCTGCTTGTGGGTTTTTCCTTTTAAATGTGATTTCCAGAGGTGCTGTGACCATCACTGATGGGCCCAGCCTTGGTCTGGCCTTGAGCCCAGCTAGTGTTTGCTCTGTCAGGCCTAGGGGAATCTTCTAGCTGCTTCTTGCAGAAGCCACCCCTGCAGCTCCCCTCCTCCACCAGAACCCGGCCATGCAAAAGTACACCACCATCCCATCCCATCCCATCCCATCCCATCCCATCCCATCCCATCCCATCCCATCCTTTCTGAGCTATTACAAATATATAAGAGCAAAGTCTAGATTCCTGCCCTTCTCCCCAGCCCCAAGATGTATATGTAGATATATGTAGTAGTGAATCCATGGAGGAACAACACAGAGCTTCTACCACATATATACTGCAGCAGCTTACAGTATATAAGTCACATCAGTTTATATTTCCTTGAAGACTTGCAATGGACTGAACTGAGAAGGGATAAGTGTGCAATGTAGGGCTTTGGTAAACAAAGACAAACAGAGCCTGTCTAAGGAAGCATTTTAAAAAATTAGTTTTAAAAGGAATCAAGATTTCACTTTTCCTCTTTTGAGCAGAAGTGCAGGTGGGAAAATCCGGAAGGAGAGGTTATGGCAAGTTGAGCATCATTGCATGAGACTCCCCTCTGATCTGTGGGGAGGGACAGGTGTCCACAGATTTACAGCACCATGTACCCAATACATTTATTGCTTGATTTTTTCCCAGATAGGTACGTTGCAGTGAACATGACATAAGACCTAACAAGCAATTCTGTACTGATAGTGTTTTTTCAGGGAGGGGATGCATAAAAAGAGGCGCTTCCCCACAAGAAGATGTTTGCTTGTGCTGAACTGAGGAAGACAAGTGACCTCACCTGAAATGTCACTGAGGGGGTGGGGGAGGACCAGGAGGCAGCAACTGCTCCAGGCACACGTGAAAAGTGCTGCCACACCATGCTGTTTGACGCATTCACAACACTGTTCTCTTGCAAGGGAACAACCACCTTGTAATTATTAACCTTTTCAGACCAGGGTCAATGAGGCTGCAGGATGGGTTTGCCTCCCTGCTGACAGAGCTGATGGCACTCCGTGTCTGCCATCAGGCGTTACTCCCCTGCAACCAAGTTACACTCAGGGCACTGCCACCATCCCTCGCCTTCACTGCCTGAGGCAGGGGACCTAGCTGCAGGGATGGGGGGAGATGTGACAAAGGCACAGCAGGCTCACTTTACCTCGATCAGCTTCACATAGCAGCACATATGAGTGTGCAAGACAAGAGATATAAACCACAGCTTTGAAATCATGGTGGCAGCTGTTAACACAGTTATATTGCCTACCAGCCACACAGACGGCACCATCTGAGGCCAATGCCAATGTTTGCACATCTCAAAGGAATGTGAAATGGGAAAGAAAAGGTTACAAGTTAATTTCTCTCTCTTCTTTTAGGACAACTGATTCTACTTTTTAAGCAGGCAGGAGCTGCTTAATTTGTTTCTGATTTAGGTGACATTTATACTCCAATCCTGCTCAGAAAGCCTGACCAGAACCAATACTGCACCTTACTGGAACTGTGCAAGCAAAAGTTGGGAGGGTGCCAGCTTAGTTAATGGTTACTTCTGCCTTTCAAAACTTCTTTTTTTTTTTTTTTACTGGAAGGCAGCAATTCTATTTTTAGCCACATCCCTATTCTGTGCACAGTTCATCAGCATGCCATCTGGAATTAATATTTACCTTATTCTCAGCCTCAGTTAAGATGAGCAAGTGTCTTCTGGCCAAATGACCCAAGCAGAACCCCAAACATGAAATATTCAGTTTTACTTCTCATTTTTTCCCTGCCCCACAAGACATAAAGCCAAGGAGCTCCTGTAAAACCCAGGCGGTACGAAGTGCAGTGAAGTGCCCCCATGCAGGTCTCCCTCCATTGCAAAGCAACATCACTTCTGTGGTCCTGATGCCCAGGACAGCACAAAAGAAGACAGAGGCAGACAATTGGAAGCTTCTGAGCAAGTTAGAGCTATATTAGCTTTCCTACCAAATTGTCTGCATTATGGGATCTCCATTTTTAAAAGATTCCAAACCAATGGATGGCTGTATATTGAAGTCACTCCTGTGAGTCACAAGACATTTCTGCAGATGTTGTGGAAGACACCTGAAAGGCTGAGTAGCATCTGAGTCAACCATTCACTCTAACAAGTACACGTCCTGTTGGTTGTATGAAGAGAAAAATGCTCATCTAAGAAAAATATCCGCCAGCTTTTCAAAAGAGGTGGCTTGGAAGAAGGCCCAAGTGGACTACTAGAGTAGCATGTTTGGCTACCTGCATCGACTACTGACTGGAGTCACTAGTTCCTTTTCAGTCTGGGTCATGTGAAAGCACAGTTATTTTTACCCAATAAACAATGACCCAAGCTAAAAATATCTTTGTCATTTGATAAGTGAATTGACACAGTGAAGGACTGTCACTGCTTAGCAATAACGTGGGAGCGATGAGAGCTAGAAGGGCACAAAACCCAACGTGATAAAAATGACAGTATTTTTAATTTCACATAGCTGTAATTCACACTTGGAGTGACTGAGAGCATTGCCTTCTGGGATATCTGAGATGAGGACAATGATGACAAACTGAAGGGAATATAAGTAACAGCCACAGAAACTGTGAAAATAAAAGCATTAAATAAAATTTCTCAGTTAATTGCTAGTGGCCAGACCAAAACATACTTCTAAGAAACCAGTAAAAACATAAAAAAGGATTCACAGTGTTGTCAGATCACATCTTGTTGCTTAGTGACAATGTGATGTGACCTGATGAATCACTAAGCAACATACTGCCATTCACATCACTCATCATAAATATCCCTCCCAATTTCATTAATATATATATCTTCCTCACACACAACTGTAAATGTACATACACAAACATGACACAAACATTTTCCTATCACAGGAAAAACAGGAACTCTTTTCTTTTTTCCTGTTTTAAATGAGAAGGACAAATAATATTGACGTCAAGGTTGGTAGCAAGGTCTGCTGCGTAAAACCATGCCGGTGAATCAGTACAAAGGCGTTAATGGCCACAGGGACAGCAAAAATATATCAAGCTGACATTTAGGAGAGAACTGTCTTTGTAATTAAACTGCTGATGTGCAAACCTACAACAGAAAAAAATGATCACAGTAATCAGCCCTAAACAAAGACTGAGAATCAGAACAAACACGTCAATACCTACAGGCAGGGAGTACATTAGAAATGATTGCTACTGCCAGTAATCAGTGCTTGGAAATGCTGAAGTTGTCAAAAGGGCTCCACGTTTGGTGACTGCACTTGCTTATCTATCTGTTCAGAGCACTCCTGTGTAACTCCTTTCCACACTCCAGATGTAGGCAGCAGTCCAGCAGAACAGACTCTAAAAAAGATAAAATAGTACAGATGTCAGCTGAAATAGCTAAATATCAAAGGAAGAGTCTCGGCAGTGTGTATATAAGAGGGTTTGAGCTCTGCCCAAAGTGTTTGTGTCTCTGGGGAGATTGGAAAGTACCCGCTGTGCACAGCAGTTTGTGTCCAAAGGCATGGAGTTATTTATCCTCCTTACTTGAATCGTGGTATTAAAGGCCAATGTATGAATTCAAGGTCAAAGTGGTTTTGCCCCTTGACACTGCTACGAGACCTTTACTTCTGCCCCTTCGCTAAAAACACTCATGTTTACCAGTGTGGAAGATGAGCTCTTTTAGAATAACATTTCTTTATCCATTTCAACTCTTACCACCCCTAAACATCTACTTTAAACATCAGTCCTGAGAAAACACACAAGAAATTACACAGGCCTTGGACTCTGTTTTCAAAACCAGAAGCGTAGTTAGTGCTTGTCCCTCACCATGGCTGGAAATGGGAAGAGTTGATTCCACAGATATGTGGGTAATAACAGCTGTACTCACCTTGTGCAACTCTTGCCAGAGCTGGCACTTGGAGAAGATGCCTGCTGAGCTTAGTTAGTTAGAATAAGGGATTCAATAAATGCAAGCAAAATCATCTTCTAAAAATTTACTCTAGAGGCCCTGTTTTTGACTTTGTCAGAAGCATAAGGGAATGAGCAGGGCGGGGTGGGGGGGAGTGTTTGGTTTAGAATTTTTACCTCCCTTCACAGAAAGGACTTCCAAACCTTGCACCACAACAGAAAGAGGAGAAAAGGACAGAAGTGTTCATAATTTTCAATCAGTTCCAACATGATGTAATGTAGGTCACACCCTCACCAGCCTGGAACTTTCTCATTAAAACCCCTTCCTGGAATAAATGACCACCTGCAGAGACTATATCAAAGTCTTCAGGAAAAAAAAGAAAAAAAATAAGCATTCCAGTCTTTAGTAAGAAACAAACAATAAAGTCTGAAAGAGCTCTGAACAACAATCCGTAACCGGATAACACTCTCCTCAGACAGTAAGTTTGGCAAAGAGAGCTAATGTCACAAAAAAACCCACAAAAAGAAATTATGGGAGTTATTAAAGAGGTATGTGAAGGTAAAGCAAAATCTGCCAGAACCCCTATTAACTAAAATCCCAAATCAATTTACCCAGTTTTCCCTTCAATTTGAGATACTCAAAGAGAACAGGAAAAAGTTCCAACAGATAGGGTTTCTCTTAACATAGCCTTTTCATTTAGTTCAAAGTACTTAAAGACAGTTTGGTATAGTGTCATTTTTCTTCTTGTTGCAGCTGCATGTTTAGTCCTGTAAGATAACCTTCACTTGTGTCTACTGCATAGAACAGCGTGATCAGTGAATCACCCAGGAAATGATAGTGAGAATGGTGAGAGAGAAGAAAAAAAAGTCTTTTGAAACTATCCCCACATTAATAAACTAATCTCACCACTAAGAAAAAGGGATAAAACCTGGAGCTGGTTTTATGAACAAAGTCACATGCAGGTTTCACATTCATCAAACATCAGAGGGGGTGGTTATGGCCCCAGGTCCACCATGGATCCATCCCTGCTGGATTTCCACCTGCTCTGCATTTACTTTTTGCCATCTTGTTTGCTGTTCAGCAAGGCACATCTCTAAGACCTCTTTAAGATCCACTGGAACCATGGACACCAAGATCTCCTGTCCTAACGATGTTGTATCGGCCAATCCTAAAGCACAGAATTAAACAGCGCAGTGGTGGACATACGCACCACACCTTGTCCCTCATCTCAGCCTCCAAAAAGCAATCAAGTTTGCTCTCAGGCAGCTCTAGAGCTGAATTTGCCCTGTCATTCCTCACAGGAGAAGGTTGACCAGGAAATGCCGCGTAGTTGACATGAAAATAAGAGTTTTAAACTGAAGTGTCCTTCACTGCAGTCTCTCGAGCTAATTTAGATCAGGTTGGCGTGAATGACAGAGGAAACCTACTATTATTTTTTCTCCTGACAGTACAAGGGTTCTAAAAATTACATGCTTCTAATCCCTCATTAGCTGGCATTTTAAATTCCCTGGCTGTGTAGCTGGCGCTCAAGGAGAAAGTGACAAGAGAAGAGTTAAAATCCCTGTGGCAAGAGCTGTCACCGAATACCTGCTGGGTGATAAATCCACTAGGCTTTTTCAAACAGCTTTTTTTCACACTTAAACTTCAGGGATGCTACTCAAAATAAGGAAAAATAAATGAAAATGACACACAATCTGAAATTCCTGGCATGTAGCATGACCTGTTTATACCAACTGATATGTGATGTGTTCAGTCTTTGAAAGACCCTTCACATCATGGACTAGAAAAAGCAGGGATTGACAAGCAATATATTTCCCTAAATTGTTTTTCTCGCTTTCTCTCAGAAAATGTAACTTGGAGCACTGCAGCTTGCTCAGAAACTGATCTTCCCCTGTAATGAACACTAAGACAAAGCTCTCTATGAAGACGTCCAGCACATTAAAATGAAACTAATAGACCAGGCGTCATATTTAATAACACTCTCAAATTATATTAAGTTCAATATTCAGCAGAACCAACTTGCACTAACAACAGGCAGTCCAATTGCAAATGATTGAATTTTGCAAATGAACAAGCACAAATAAAAAGCAAAGATAGCATCATCAAATCCATTTTAGCTTGTTAAGCTGATAAGCACTATGTGGTTCGTGCTATTTCATATTGTACTGCATTTGTCACACATTTAGTAAAAGTTACGGTGCCATAAGCAGCGTGACACTTGCCCACTGTGCACATTGCCATCACACCAACACAAAGTGGATTCGAATACCGGGCTGATGCTAGAAGAAACAGCTAATGGACCTTGAGTCAGAGTCCCCTCTTTAACTCAATTCAGGGAAAAATTGGTAGGGAGCTTGCGTGGTTTTCATGTATAATCACAGAAGGGCTGAAGTTGGAAGGGACCTCCGGAGGTCATCTAGTCCCACCACCCTGCTCAAGCTGGGCTGCCTGGAGCCAGTTGCCCAGGATCAGATGTGAACATGCTTCAGTGGAGAATAAAAACCATGGCATTCACAAGCACACATTTATCTGCCATGCAAGTAGAGTTTGAGTGGTGACAGGGTCAGCTTTCTCAGGCTGTGCTATCATCTCTGTTTGACCTTACTTGTGAGCTGCCAGCCCTTTGGGGAGCAGGGAAGGTTAATCACCTGTACGGGCTGATGTTCTCCCTCACTGCTTAACATGACAATGCAGATGTCCGATATCAACGCCTTCTTTTCCTTGATGAAATGATCTTATCATCAGACACTGATCAGTGCAAGTTTTCACACAGACCACTATCCCACCCGCATAACCCCCAGTCCTGTTATTGCCAGCTTGGGTTGGAAACCCCAAACTCAGAGTTTCTCAAGGTCAAAGTGGATTTTGCAGGCATTGTGCAGAAACTGGATAACAAATAAATTCAAGTCTTTACACTTCACATACAACAGTTTGAAATAACTTATAGTTAAGATAAATGAAGTTTACCAACTGATGCATCATCCCTATAGAAATCAATGGCAAAATCTTATATTTATAGATGGGTTTTGTGCCACAGAGTCCTTAAGCTCTCTACAGAGCAAAGCACACAAACATAGGAACATTGGTAGTGTCTGGGAACAATTTCAGTCTACCCTGTGGAGAGCTTTTCTGTCCTCTGATTAGTCAGTTATCCCCTTAAAAAGCCATTTTATTGTTATATAGCTTTATGGCTATTATAAACAGGCATTTTCATTTCTGTCATTTCAGTCTCACATCTCTCCGTAGCATGAGGACTGGAAACAACACAGACAGGTCTGGAAATTTGCTGATACTGGCTGCTGTGAATAGGGTAGGCACAGCTCCCCTTGACAAAAAGAAAACCAAGTTTCAAAGCATCTCTCCTTGCAGCTTCTAGACTCCTGAGGAATTGATCACGAAAGGGAAAAAAACAAGAGTCTCTAGTGAGCCGTGTTGGGTGGAAGGCTTACTGCTGCTACAGTCAGTGAATAATGAGTGTAGTAGCAAGGAAAAATGTGTACTGTCAGTAAGGCAGTGACTGAGCATTCCCCAACAGGATTACTCCAACACAACAATGCTACAGATGGCAAGAGAATCTGAATATAGGAGAGGCTCTGAGGGAGGTACACGCACACGCACACAGAGATATATAAACATATATTCTATCATTATGGTATTCTTGCATTACTGTATTATCCTATATACATTAACACAGCTCCTGGGCTATTTATTACATTGAAATCAAAACTGTTCACAAAGTAGGGGGTTACTGACTCAGAGTAATTTCCATTCCTGAGTGCAGAACGTACAACAAGAAAATACATGGAATGATAGTATCAACAAGGGGAGTGAGCCACACTAATGCAATTTGCTTTTACCAAATAAGCATCAAAGAACCAAATTTAATGGTTCTCATGAAGCAGTTTCTTCTCATTGTCTCCACATGTGCCTTTCTTCTGCTGAAAGAGATTTTTGAATACTACATCCCCTCTGAAGTCCACAGAAAGACTTTGGTTGTCTTTTCACCAAATAGATCACCTTTTTTGGAGTAAAGAGCACTAACAGATGTATTGATTTCAAGTCTCAGACACAGATTTAGAAGGCAGCAGTGGTTTCCCATAGTTGATAGTTTATTACCTTCATTTCAGTAACACATTCTGACTTCACAGGATGGTGGAAAATGAGGTTTTTCATGAGCCCTTTTCACTCCACTGAGTAAAATGATTACCAAAAAGATGGGCTGGGATTCATCTGAGCCATGACTGTGTCTGAGACGGTCACCCCATGCTCCCTTTTAAGTCAGTTCAGAGGGACAGGCACTTGCAGAGGATGATTCAGCTGATCTGATTTACGTGCCTGCCTCGGGATGACATTCATTGTCTCCAGCTGTCTGGAGGATACTTACTTCTATCTTTTGCCCATAAAGTAACTGGCTAAGGTCTATTGCAAGACAGTGTAGTTAGTAAATAGTGTGGTGACTAGCAAAGATAGATAGTATAGCTTGCAGTTTGAATAGTTACCATGTGGCACACTACAGAATCCCAAAGGATCTTTGCACTATAACAAAACCACAGCTGGGTACCTCCTATCCCAGTGGGAAAGGGAAGTGTCTCCCAAATACCCAAGGTACTGGTCTCTGACAACGTTCATTGATTTGCAGAAAGATTAAACTGGACACTCCCCTCCCAGTAACATAGCAGTGGAGGACAAAGCCTAGAGCTTTCCTGACAAAATGAAGATACACTTTAAAAAATAAAATTTAAAAAAATGCAAGCTACTGCCCCAAATCATGAATTATCATTATTACGTACAAAATGGTAAATCCAAGTAGCCACTGTGCTGGAGTAATCTAGGGATTTGTGCAGAGCAAGAGCTGAACCTGCATCCACAATGTCCCTTCTGTTGTGAAAAAAGACACCACTATGCCCAAAAATAAAAACAGAACTATAGCTTGAAGACACAGACTATGGCTGTTATGATTCAGAAGGAAGGGAACAGGCAGAGCAACAGGAGTGATGAGAGGTCTATAAAGCATGTCATATGAGGGAGGAGTGAATGAAGTGGGATTGCTTACACTAAAGAGAAGGCAGAAAGGAACATAGTAAAGCTTTCAAGAAGTAAAAGGATGCTGCAAAGAGAAAGAAAACAATCTTTTCTCCAAACCTGCATTGCACTGGACAAAAAAAAAATAGACTTAACTTACAGAATAGATGATCCAGAGAACAACTGAGGAAAAACTCTGTACCAGCAAACACAGTAACAGAGTAAAATATAGGGAAGACTCTACCACCAGTGAACTTCATGACCATGTCAGACCCAGACATGATACAGACATAGGAGAACACAGAAGGAATAGCCACCTGCCTCACAGGTCCTTTTCAGGGTTCCACAGTCCTCAGAGCCTGTGGTCAGTCCCTATCATGGGTAATCAATACTAAGTGACAGTCTCCTCCTGGGCATTTGTTAGAAGACAGCACAGAAAGGGATGACTTCTCCCAAGGACAGAGATTGGTGTGGAATGCTTGTGGTACAATTTAAAGCTTACTACAAGTCCCTTGTGACAATGGCAATGTGACAATGTGACTACCAGCACTGCACAGTACCCGTCTTCCCCAGGTCTTCTGTGGAGAGTGTGCAATGCCCAAGCCTCTCCACCCACAAAAGTTAGCTCAGCTCACTACTTATTTGGCACTGGTGAGACTTTTTCATTGGGTTTTGACTGGTGTAGAAGGATTCAGACAAATAATCACCACAGACACAAAGTATGTAGCAACAGATCCCACGGTTCTGAAATAATCAGTTCAGAAATAGCTTGGATTACAAAAAAAAGCCCCACAAAAAGCAACATAAAAACAAACAGAGTACAAACAGATGGAAAAACACCTCTCTACAGCGTTATTTGACACCTCTCTCTTAAAACATGAAAGTGCCTTTGAAGTACAATGTTAACTGCATACATTATCATATAGCAAAGGAATGAATAAATAAATGTTGGGGATTTTTTTTTAAATCTGTGCTGGAGATGCATTTCTTGTTGAAAAAGTCATTAGTCAGCAACTTCACATCTTCAACTTCCCCATAGACAGAGCTGCAGCTCAAGGCAGAGCAAGTCCTGTGAGGCATCTCCCTCACAAACCACAGCTGAGAGATTGTCCTTGCCCATTGCAAACATCCCTGTCAAGGGTTTCTAGTAGGGAGAAATGCAGAAAGGTGTTGGAAAAGCAAAATTTTTGGCTGTTTTGTTAATTCATGCTATGGCCACAAAAATTATCAAAGAGCTGGAGCTCCTCTCCTATAAAGACAGGCTGAGAGAGTTGGGCTTGTTCAGCCTGGGGAAGAGAAGGCTCCGGGGGGACCTTATAGCGGCCTTCCAGTACCTGAAAGGCACCTAGAAGAAAGCTGGGGAAGAACGGTTCACAAGGGCATGTAGCAAAGGACAGGGGGTAATGGTTTTAAACTCAAAAAGGGGAGATTCAGGTTGGATATTATCTTCAATATGAGGATGGTGGATCACTGGAACAGGTTGCCCAGAGAGGTGGTGGAGACCCCATCCCTGGAGACATTCAAGGTCAGGCTTGATGGAGCTCTGAGCGACCTGATCTAGTGAAGATGTCCCTGCTTACTGCAGGGGGGTAGGACTAGATGACCTGTAAATGTACCTTCCAATCTTACACAATCTATAATTCTAAATAAACAGAGATGAGTTCATTATGATGAACCATCTCTATTGGCCATAAACCACAGTCTGAAAGACTATTTGCTGTCCTGGATCCAAGTTTGATACTGTAACTCATCCTCCCTAGCTACATTTTCTATTCCAGCATGTCTACACTGGTTGTTTTGCTAGAGGGACAATTTCCCCTTCATTTCTTTGACCCTTTCCTCACCAATAGAAATGTAGATTGTCTGTTCTCAGTGTAGAGAAAATAAACATTCAAATTTATTCACAAGTTGCTGCTGCTCTGCACAGAAAAGAAGGTGAAGGCACCATTAGCTAAAGACAGTAGCCTGTCTCCAGTTCAGGATCCATACTACAACTCCTACGTAACAACAATGATTTTGGCAATCTTCCATTTTGCAAGGCATGTAAAGATCTGATGGTCTCTCAAAAAAAAATCTAACCTCTAACTCTTCTGAAAAAGGTGTCATGAAGAGGGAGGGTCTGATTTTAGTTCGATTTGCCCTTATAAGATCAGTTAAACCACACTGCACTCTCATATTCATACTCACCTGAGACTCACCAGTGTCACCAACTATGCAAAGTGTCAGACAGTAGGAGAGCTGCTGTAATCTGCACTGTCTGACGCTAACCCATTACCCAATACACTGTTCTTTGACCAAAAGTTTCACCTGGCTTAGGATATTCCTACCCCTTCCCACATCAGTACTACAACTCACTTTCTTCTCAGTGCTGCCAGGGTATACGTGGGACCGCACTGTAAACTGAAACCATGGAAAGACAGGCTGAAAAACCATCAGCCTTGGGGAAAGCTGTTTCCATTTTTTAATCCAGAACATTTCCATCATGGACTTGATGCATGGACTGGCCCAGGGCACCCAGATGGCTTGCACAGCACTTCCTGCAGGTACCCGGACCCAAATCCCCTCACAGCCCCAGGACCTCACCCACTCTCCAACCCCAGTTGGCAGCTCAGCACCACACAGCTGTTTGCTCACTCAGCCCCAGCAGGATGGGGGAGAGAATCGTAAGAGCAAACATGAGAAAGATCACAGGTTGAGAAAAGGACAGTTGGATAGGTAAAGCAAAAGCTGCACGTGCAAGCAAAGCCAGACAAGGAATTCATTCAACACTTCCCCTGGGCAGGAAGGTGTTCAGCCAGCTCCAAGAAAGTAGGGCTCAGTCACACATAACAGTTCCTTGGAAAGACAAATGCCAACACTCGCAATGCACACACACACACCCCCCTTCCTTCTTTTCCCTCAGACTTATAGGTGGAGCTGGCTTCATATGGTATGGAATATCCCTTTGGTCAGCTGGGGTCAGGAGTACTGGCTGTGTCCCATTCCAACTTCTTGTGCTGACGAGAAAAGACCTTTACTGTGTGTGATCAGTGCTCAACAACAACAAAAACATCCCTGTGGTATCAGTGCTGTTTCCAGCACAAATCCAAAGAACAGCCCCTTACCAGCAGCTATGAAGAAAATTAACTCTATTGCAGCTGAAACCAGGACAGATCATCAATTCAAACTGTTAACCTAGGACTGCCAAGTCACTAAACCACATCACTAAGCACCAAGTCTTTTAAATACCTCCAGGGATGATGACTCAACCACCTCCCTGGGAAGCCTGTTCCAATGATTGACAACCCTTTCGGTGAAGACATTTTTCCCAAAATTCAATCTAAACTTCCTCTGACACAACTTGAAGCCATTTCCAATTGTCCTGTCACTTGTTACTTGGTAGACACCTCCTTTCAGGTAGTTGTAGTGAGTGATAAGGTCTCCTCTCAGCCTCCTTTTCTCCAGGCTAAACAACCCCAGTTCCCTCAGCTGCTCCTCATAAGACTTGTGCTCCAGGCCCTTCACCAGCTTTGTTGCCCTTCTCTGGACATGCTCCATGGCCTCGATGTCTGTCTTGTGGTGGGTGGCCCAAAACTGAAACTCAGGGTGCAGCCTCACCAGTGCTGGGAGGGGGAAGACCATCCCTTCCCAGGTCCTGCTGGCCACACTGTCTGATACAGGCCAGGATGCTGTTGGCCTTCTTGGCCACCTGAGCACACTGGTGGCTCATGTTGATCAGACTGTCAATCATCACCCCCAGGTCCTTTTCCCCCTGGCAGCTTTCCAGCCTCTCTGCCCCAAGCTGGTAGCATTGCATGGAGTGGTTGTGACCCAAGTGCAGGACCCAAGTTCCAGCAGTCCCAGCATTTTCATAAGAAAATGTGTCTTCACAACTGAATTAAATCCATGAGAAAAATAAACCGCTTCTCCTAAACATCATCACAGCTGCCACTGACAAGATACATAGAGCTGCACAAGTCACAGCAGACAAAATCTAAACAAATATTCCAAGCTCACTAAGATATATAAGGAATACATGTATGAAAAAAAGACATCAAACAACAGCAAACTCTCCATTGGCCACCTATGAATTGTCTGTATCTGCTACAGATATAGTTTACATTATTTTCCTTAAAAAATTACTTTCCTTCTTGATGTGTGCTGTTTCAGGCTTAGCTTCATTGTGAAAGTATTACATTTTTTTCTTTGGAAAAAGCATGGTGCCTTGGACCCTCCATAGGTGCTTCATCTAGACTCCTCCCATGCCACTTACATGAAATCTTAGAGAAAGTGACCCAGAATTTGCAGTAATTAGAAGGTGGTTTGTGTTTTTTAGATAAAGAATACCTGGTGTTATTGTAAACTAATGGCAAGATGATTTGGAAGCCCTCCTATTTCTGTGGCTAAGGGGATTCCTAACTACACAGATGTGCAGTTTCCACACAAATGGAAGAGACATTTCTGAGGGGATGGTATCCCATACTTGTCAAGTGCCATTTTCTGCGGTCTTCCTCCTATGCATCTGGTACTAGATCACAGCATGGATCTGGACTACACTGATCTTGGTTTCTGTCCAACCTGGCAGCTCTTGGTTTCTGGCAGCTCTTCGTTCCCCTGCTAGCCCTGTGTAACTGCTGCTTTCAGCTGTGCTGTGTGAGAGGGAGTATTTCTTTCTGAAAAATTAGCCGGCTCTTCACATTGAATCTGTGGCAATGTCAGCACCCCCTCCAGTAGGGTGAGGATATTACCTCAATGTAGTAGCTAGTGATGCCACAAGATCAAGTGCTATAAAATATATTCCTAGAAATATATTACTTTCAAGAGCAGAACATCCAGGCACACCTTAATCTTGCTCCCTTATGTGAAATTCATGGAACTGAGATTCTTTTTTTTTCCTCGACTGATGCTCTCTCACACATCTTGTAAGGTCTTATGCTGCTGCCAGCCACGAAAGCAGTTGTTAGTGAAAGTGTTCAGGCTGTTCAGCTTAATTTCCTTTAGTTGCTGAGAGCAGAGTTTGATGTATATTTGTTTTGTTGGGTGGTTCGGGTTTGCTAGCACTGCTGGTTGAGTTGGGGGTTCTCTGTTTCGGTTCACTTCTTAACTTTTTGCCTTTCAGTTTTTAACACCATGCTGAGCTGATTTACTGTAAGGAAAAGAATAAACAGGCACGTACATGCTGATAACAAATAGACATGGACAGCTATTCTTCAGGTGATTTGCCCACATGCATGCAAAACCAGAGTGTTTTTAAGAAAAGCATCTCCTGACGTCCACCCCCAAAATGCCAGTGGCTTATGTGGAGGTCAAGTTGATAGAAGGCTGCTTAAACATCACAGAATCACAGAATCGTAGGGGTTGGAAGGGACCTCGAGAGATCATCGGGCCCAACCCCCCTGCCAAAGCAGCTCCCCAGCTCATATTGCACAGACAGGCGTCCAGACGAGACTTGAATATCTCCAGAGAAGGAGACTCCACCACCTCCCTGGGCAGCCTGTCCCAGGGCTCTGTCGCCCTCACTGGGAAAAAGTTCTTCTGCATGTTGGTGCGGAACTCCCTGTGCTCCAGGTGACAGCCATTGCCCCTTGTCCTGTCCCCACAGACCACTGAAAAGGGGCTGGCTGATTCCCCCTGCATCCCATGTCTAAGATATTTATACACACTAATTAGGACCCCCTTAGTCTTCTATACTCCGGAGCAGAACATGTTTCCTTTTTTCTTGACCAACTTAAACCTCCTTCTGAAGGCATTTTCTACTACGCTGTGACTTTCTGAACTGTTTGGATGGACTCTAAAATAGAAAACTGTTAGTTATATACACAAATTTAATAGATTAATATATATTAACTGTTGTTTCACAGACAGTAGTGTATTAACATCATAATATATAGAAAAGCATGAGCTGTGGCACATCTCTGTAGGTTGTTCCACTGACCAAGGCTGAGCCTGCCTGGATATCTCAATTCATTTTTTTAAGTTAGGTAACACAAGACTGGGCTTTGTCCTTATAAATAAGACTATCGACTCTCTTAGATTCTTTTTATCAAAGTGACACCCATTAAAAAGGTAGTGCCTGTGGAAAAATTTATAGCAATCACAATGCAAAGGGTTTAATTGGGCTGAACAGTGTTTAAAATTGTTCTTAACATCAATGTTAACATATTGTTTCACAGAATCACAAGGTTGGAAAAGACATTTAAAGATCATCAAGTCCAATCATTCCCATCCTAAGCTAAACCATATCCCTAAGTACCTCATCTACCCTTTTTTGAACACATCCAGGGAAGGTGACTCAACCCCCTCCCTGGGCAGCCTGTTCCAGACCCAAACAACTCTTTCAGTAAAAAATATTTTTTTCTAATATCTAATCTAAACCTGCCCTGGCACAGCTTCTTGCCATTTCCCCTTGTCCTATCACAAGGGGATATTTACTTTCTTTCATTTCTTTCTCAAATCAGTTAATAAAAGCATTTATGCATACAAGTGAAATGGTTTAATTGAAAGATCACCCTTAAAAATCAATATGTAACAGATTTCTGCAATCTATGTGCTTCTGTTTACACAATAAAACTATTTTTTTTCCTTCTGTTGCATTTGAGGTATGAAAGCCTATAGAAGTTTCACAAATTTTAGGAGCTTTTTGATATTGAGGTAACTATTCTTCAAAGATCAAACAATGCACTTTTTTCTAAGCCAGGTCTTGCAATGCAGGCTCATGCATTCCACTCAACCTCAACACACCATGTTCCACATACAAACATCTTTCTGTGCCTGCTCTGTTTTCCTAAAGAATAGGCTGCTTTTTTTTTTCCCAAAGAGTGATGGAACCAGCCCACAGATCTTTGATTCATCATAGTAAATTATTTTTCACTTAACACATTAAGTCATAAACCTTGATGTATATGGGATTTGTAGCTTCTCATTTTAAGGATGCAGCCTAAGCATTTTGAATATAGTGTGAAATAATTTTAAATAGCTTTTGGATACTTAATTATCTTTGTCATTATCTCTGATTACATAACTTTGGAATTTTTTAAAATGTGATCCAGGAAATCTTTGCTTAACTTATTTTCTTCAGCAATGAAAAGCAGTTTTCAGATCATCTCAAGGACAGTGGGTAGAAGGGATATTCCACAACATTTCCATGTATTCATGTCAACAAAATAAAATATAACTCCTGGTAATTCTAAAACTCCTTTGGTAGGTAAAGAAAAGCAATTTAAGAATCCTGATGCTTTTTGCATGGGGGGAGGGGGAGGGGGTTGGACTAGATGACCTTGAAATGTCCCTTCCTACCCGAACTATATGATGCAAAGCTTTCAAGGTCAAATGATGAGTTGCCCACAGGATGTATTCATGATGGGAGAAAAGTTATTGAGTGAAAGTAAGTAGTCATTCTCTTTCTCCAGCTTCATTGTTATCTTAAAAAAAATCACACAATGGATGATTTTCCTTTCATCTATTTAGTAAAAAGCTATGCAAAACATTTTGACATTTAATGATTTGAGGAACCATTGACCACAAAAGGAAGTATGCATTTTTCAGTGAACCCTTTAATTGCTTTCTCAGTTGCAAAAAACAAAAACAAAACTAATCTATTTTGGCAGTAACTCCAGTTTCCACTGGATTATTTTAAGTGTGGATGAATCTTAGAAAATAATATTTTTAATTTCCTGTCATGACAAAGTGATAGCTATATGAAGACCTACAGATATCCAGAGACATCTGGTATTCTGTGATGCACTTTTCTTGTTTCTGCACCAGTCAGGATGTTGTTTTTAGGAACAAAAATTATTTCACAAGTTTCATTCTTAGGAGTAAAATTATTTTTATAATCTGCATTTACCTGCTTTCATCTGTCAGACCTCCTGTCTTTACTGATTAATGCAAAATCATATTATCATTTATATCATAAAAGCATCCTTTGAGATGCAAGGGGGTATATTTCCTTATTGATGGGATGTAACCATTGCAGTCTTTATCATAGTCACAGTTCCTGGAAGAATGCAATTCAAGGAACCAAGCATACAAGAACAATATTTGAGCATATCATGGTTTAGCCCCAGAGAGCAGCTGAGCACCACACAGCTGCTCACTCACCCCCCCCACCCTGATAGGATTGGAAGGAGAATGGAGAGACAAAGGAAAACCACGTAGGTTGGGATAAGGATGTTTACTGGGACAACACAGGGAGAGGGAAATAAAACAGTATTTTTGACAAAATATAGAAAACTGGTGATACACAGTGCAGTTTCTTACCAGCAACCGCACAACTCAGACCACACAGCTCAGACCCATCATGAAGCCAGACCACCCCTGAGCCACATGTCCTCAAGCCACGCCACCCCTCCCCAACTAGCCCCCTTTTATACTGACCATGATGTCATATGATATGTAATATCCCCTTTGGATAGTTTGGGTCTCCTGTCCTGGCTGTGTCCTATCCCAGCTTCTGGAGAAAATTAACCCTATCCTAGCCAAACCCAGGACAGGGCACAAAATTAGACGATGACTACTTTGACAGCTCTGTGCTACTGCTTGTTGAGTGAATAAGCCCCAAACATGTCTCACACTGCTATTATTTACTCCCTCATGATACATGTGATGGATCTTCTTTGCTGGCAAAAGTTGGAGTACTCAATACTAGCTGTAATTCTTTTGGGTAGACTTCAGTTCTCCTATAAATTCATCCAAATATATCGTTTTGTGTTTCACAGGCAGTAGAACATATATCCATACACAGTCAGAGGAATTTAGGAGGCACTCTTTGTGCATACCCGTAAATCCTAATGTTTGAGATCAAGTACACACAACGTTATTTCAAACAGGATTACTGGGAAGATGAAACAGCCTTCAGCAAACATAACTCAGAACTCACTCCAGAGGAACTGCTTGCACCACTTCTCTCAATCACTCCCAGATCTTCATCTTTTTCTGACCAGGCTCTTCAATCCTCACATGGCAGACTTCCAACAAACTCTTAGTGACTAAGTCACTCACATTAGGCTTATTTGTGTCTTCCTCTGGGTTGTCTGCTGTGATTCAGTCCTGGTTGGTATGGCAAGCTCCAAGGGAAAACTTCTGTCTATTTCTACCACAGGGCTCAGAAGCTTTCCCTCTGCTGTAGCTTTAGGGCTAAAAGTACTCCTCCTGCCAGTATGGAACAGCTCATAACAATTCATTACTCTTCCTCTTCAAAGTTGTTAAATTTGCATGAAAATCTTCACAGAGCATTAGTTAGGGGTCTACCTAGGAGTGATCAAGGCCAAGCCAGAAAGAGCTGATAAGTTATTGTAGTTTAAAAACTTTTTCTGCACTTTCAATCCATCTCACAATAAAATATAAAACGTTCATATGCAGCAAGTATTCATTGGCTACAAGAAAACACTCCCATAAATCTTTTTGCTCTGAGTGCAAATTTCATTATAGCTATTCATAACATGTTTAATAGTCAAACCAAAAACACAAAGCTGTGTTTATGACTCTTCCTTCTGCTGTGGAATTCAATAAATTCTAAGGACAGCTCAAGGAGTAAAAGAATCTTTGAGATTTTCCTTTAGTTTTTGTTATGCCCTGGGTCTCTCTACTCTGAAAACAAGGCTTAATCAATATATTGTTTTTCAGGGCTCTGCAAAAGTTTGGTTGAGTCAACCTGCCTTTTACTCATGGAACAGGTGAAATAATGACTCACAGGGAAAAAAAGAAGTAGTCGCCCTCATGGACGCTTCAACAAACACGGAACAGGCTTAAGCTAAGGTTCTCCTCCCCCTCTACCCTGCACTGGTGAGGCCTCGTCTGGAGTACTGTGTGCAGTTCTAGGGTCCCCAGTTAGAGAAGGACAGGGAGCTACTGGAGAGGGTACAAAAAAGGACTGTGAAGAAGAATGGGGACTAGAACAACCCTTTTATGAGCTGAAGACTTGGGACTTTTTAGCCTAGAGAAGACTGAGGGGAGATCTTATCAATACTTATAAATACTTGAGGTAGTCATTTCCCCCTAACCATGAGGAGGAACTTCTTTACTGTGAGGGTTGCAGAGTGCTAGAACAGACTACCCAAAGAATCTGTGGAGTCTCCCTCTCTGAAGACATTCCAAATCCATTGTAAGGACCATCCTTTTAATGGATCCAGGCCAATGGGATGAAGTTCAACATGGCAGAGTGTCATAACAACCCCAGGCAACACTACAGGCTTGGGGCAGGGGGGCTGGAAAGCTGCACCGATNGTTGACACTCACCTGAACATGAGCCAGCAGTGTGACCAGGTGGCCAAGACAGACAATGGCATCTTGGCTTGTATCAGGAATAGCATAGTCAGCAGAACCAGGGAGGCGATCATCCTTGTGTACTCAGCTCTGATGAGCCACACCTTGAATACTGTGTTCAGTTTTGGGCCCCTCACTACAGGAAAGACATCAAGGCCCTGGAACACATCCAGAGAAGAGCAACAAGCTGGTAAAGGGTCTGGCACACAAGTCTTATGAGGAGCGGCTGAGGGAACTGGGACTGTTTAGCCTGGAGAAGAGGAGGCTGAGAGGAGACCTTACAGCTCTCTACAACTACCAGAAAGGAGGTTGTGGTGAGCTGGGGGTCACCCTCTTCTTGCAGATAACTAGTGATAGGACAAGAGAGGGAATGGCTGCAAGTTGCACCAGGGAGCGTTCAGGTTAGAAATGAGGAGACATTTCTTCTCAGAAAGAGTAGTTGGGAATTGGAACAGGTTGTCCGGAGAAGTGTTTGAGTCAGCATCCCTTGGGGTGTTCAAGGTAAGATTAGAAGAGGTACTTAGGGGCATGGTTTACTGAATAATATAGGTTGTAGGGGAACAGTTGGACTAGATGATCTTGGAGGGTTTTTCCAACATTTGTGATTCTGTGATTCTGTGATACAAATGACAGAGGCTTAGAGACTTCACTGTTTGTTAAGCACTATTCCTGAAAGCAGCCCTCAATAGCTGTGCGGTGGTTTTGGCCGTAACCAAAG